>APFE030893175.1:166744-225782 GCA_000404065.3 Pinus taeda
ACTCTAATACCAAATGTAGGTTTTAACCCCGTACAGAAATTACCTGCATATGAATTCTAAAACACAGAAAATAAACAATGCGAGATCATAACACATAAAACACATATAAACAGAGATTTCCCCTGGATCCCAAAACTTGGACTACCAGCTTGATTTTTCATTATATTCCTTTCAATGTTACAATACATATTTATACATTTCGAAGCATCCAATACCATGGACTGAAAAACCACAGGTAGGTTTTCCTGACCTAATATAAGGTTCAAAAAAAATTTCCCGGGGCACTGCCCCGCCCCCCTCAAACCCCATGGACAGGGGGGGCTATTGCCCCCCCTGCTGCACAATTGGCACAACGAAGCGAGGGCTTTGTTGCCCCTCTAACCCCCCGGTTCACTACATGGGTTAGTCATAGAATGAATATAACACAACCCAACACGAGCATCTCTCTCAAAGATCCGAACAACTCTTTCAAATATCCAAGAAACTCTCTCAAAGATCCAAGAAATATGATGAGAGGCACCAAATAGCCTCTAACAAACCATTCTCCCTAATTTTGGTCATAGTAATTGACATTGGGAGAATGTCTATCCATCATATTATTTTTCGTAATTTTGGTCAATGTACTTGATAGAGGGATAACAACCCTAATTATGATTAGAGTACATGACATATGAAGAATTTTTGTCCATGATGCTAACTAATCCATCAAGCCATTCTCCCTAAATCCAGTCAATGTACTTGGCATAGGGATAGCATCCCTAATTCTAGTCAAAGTACATGACAAATGGAGAAACCATATCCATGATGTAATCATTAACCTCACTTCCTCCAAACCAGGGAGGAAATTTCCACAAGCCCAAGCTTGTATGAAAGGTGCACAAACTTCCCTCTAGAAAGAGTTTTTTACATAATATTGGTTATCTTCTCATATGAAATGACTTTCTCATTCATTATAACCAGGCCCAAACTCAAAATAAATTTGGGAATCCTTGCAACTTCATAGGATCCATTATCATATATGCACAAATGTTTAGTATCATTCCTAAGGCTTCTTGGACTCTAGTAGAGATTGATTAAGGGGATTGACCTCGATCTATATTCTTTCATCCTAGAGCCATCAATTTAGATTAATTATTTCTACAATGTTGCACACTCATATATATTAAGCATAAAGACTTCTTTAGTGCATTGATCAATATCTTGCTTTCTTGTGAACTTATGTCCTAGACATATCACATACCACAAGTAATTGTAAGTTGGCCACTTATTATCACCATTATAGATTTTGAGGTCATATCTTTTGAAATAAAAATAACTTTTTTATTTTGGATCTAAACCCTAATCTAAAATGCATCAAGCTTTAGGTTCGCTGGCAGACATAGATCAATTCATTTCCTTACATACGCTTAGATGTGACCTTCAAGATTCACCAAATCTCTGATAACATGTTGAAAAATAGAGTGCAATGGATACAAGCACTATTTCTGAACTATGCTAATTACTTTTGAATATATATTATAGTTCTTTTATCTTCATTAAGTAATCATGCTTCAAAAATTCAACCAATAACCATGAAAGGCAAATACAAATCACAATGTTGAAAACTTAGGATATGTGAGATCACATGTGTAGAAGAGAGAGATAGGTAAGTAGTAAGTCAATGTATAAAATGAAAAGTGTATTTTATATTCAAGATAACTGAGAGACATGTCCCTTTGTAAATTAGATAACATCTCTTTGTAAATTAAATTCTAGTAAGTATGCACATTTACATTTTTACTCATATTTATTAAAGTGTTGAAGAACACATAAATAATGGTGGGTAGTAACTCATGTTAAGTATATTTATTTACATCTTATTCCTTGTCCCACATTTTACACAAATACTTTCTTAAATTATGGTGGGTAGTAACCTATGGTAAATATGTTATTTACTTGAGTATGAGTTATTTTCAAGGATGTTGATTTTACGTGGTTTTGTTGATTTCCTTTCTTTGGATTTTCTTTGTTCTGATTTAAAATTTATTTTTCTTTCATGTTTTTCCATAGTATTATAAATACATCAAGGATTATGAATATGGACCATAGATACATTTTTCGACAAGTTAATCACGACAATGATTCCCAATCATGGTCAAAAAAGGTCAACCATGGTAATCTTTTTCAATGGAGGTAATCATTGTAATCATTGTTGATCATGTTCATTTGAGGTAAACTATTGTCTCCCTTAACCAACAATGGTCAACCCTCTTCAACCATGGTCATCCTCATCAACCATGGTAAACCCCTTTAACCCTCTTCAACTATTAATGTAACCATTTTTGTAGCATTAATATAACTTTACCACTAACAGTAATGTAAGATTACATGGTTGATCATGATTAACCATGGTAAACATTAATGTTACATTACTGTAACGATGTAACAATGGTCAACCATGGAAAAGAACGGTAAACAAAATTCAACCATAATCATTCATCTTAAACCTTGGTAAATCACTGTAATCATTATCAATGATGGTCAACAAAGGCCAACCATGGTTCACCTTGACCAACAATGGTCAACCCTGTTTGACCATGCTCAACTTTTCGAACCATATCCAACGACGTCAACCCACTTCAACTATTAATGTAGCTAGTTTTAAACAAAGTCTTTCAGTAGGAATCACATGATGAACCACACTTGTTGGTTCGAAATGCGTCAGCCAAAAAAATTCTTTCATTTGATTTCTATGGAAAGACTTTGTTTAATTCATTATGGATCACAGAAGCTTGAATACAAAAAGTAGCTAGTTTTGTAAAAGTAATGTAAAACTAACATTGGTATTAATGTAACATGAACCATTGTCAACCATGGTCAATATTAATGTAACATTGTAACAATGTCAAATTTAATGTAACATTATTATATTGATGTAACAATAATACATTGGTACATTAATGGTTGATGATGGTCATCTCTCTTCAATGTTGATCAACCACATTAACCATGATCAACCTTATCAACCCTCATCAACAGTGGTCAATAAATCCACCCCACAAACATTGAATGTCAACTAACACAACCAAATTTACCAATATGGTTGATATATGTTAGTTGGCAATATTTTCCACCTTTTATACATTAATTGAGTATAAAAATGATGCCAATAAACACATATCAACCACATTAATAAATGTGATTATGCTAATTTTAATATGAACAAATTGATATTAATTCTTATCATAATTTTTTTTTCACTAATCAATTCTAAAATACTTTAGAAAATACCAACACTCTTTTAAACAATTTTTATCTTGAAATTAAATCTTAGAATCAACCTCTCTCATACATCTAAATAATTAAAAATAAACTCAAATACATCGATTAATTTACAATTTACAAATAATAGAAATTTTGATTATTATAAAATATTTTACCTAGAATATTATATCTTATTATTATCTAGCACAAAAATTGAAGGCTTTCTTCAAACATAAATAAAAAATGTATGTTATTTTGTTATAATTGTTTTAGTGTAAATAAAATTGTATGTTTATTTTGTTATAATTATTTTAGTCTAACTATGTATGGTGTTCGTTTTTGTTTTTTTTAATATATTTTTAATTATTTTTGTGTTTATTAAATTTGTCCATTTTTGTATATTTAAATAGTATTATTTACCTATTTAAATGACAATTATTTTTTTAGGTTAATTATATTTATTCAAAAATATATAGATCAATAAAAAATTTACAATTTTAAAGGGAAATTAGTAAAAAAGATTTTTATAAAAGGCGCAATGTTCATTTATATTGAACGCGACATTATGTGGTAATCTGGAGTTAAGATTGGTCTAGTCTGGTATAATATATATTTTTGATGACAATGGAATATTTTTATTTTATTCATGTTGGTTTATATTAATATGATAAACATGCCCCTCATATTTTTCCCCTATAGGCATACATTTAATTATTTTTTTTATTAATTTTTTCAAAATTATTACATATCAAATCCATATTAAGCATTGAAAGAATAAAAATCTCCATTGTAGAAAGCAATGGTTAATGGAAAAAGAATTCTCTCAATCTTTTTGTCTATATATTTCATGTTAAAATGTTTTTTAAATTTAAATTACTTTATTTTTCTCTATATAAAATAGATAAAAACTAGTATTATTTAATATGTATATTAAAATATGAGTAAACGAGATGGGGTAGAGTATGTATGCCTTTGTAGACTTGAGCAGTCAAATCGCTCCGCGGAGTTGGGTCCCTTGTCCCACAAACAATGCGGTCTCATACAACAATTGGATGTCTCGCTTGGTCATGACCTTAAAATTGGATAATGGTGGTGACCTTAAAATTGGATAATAATAATAATATTTTTTATTGTTAATAATTATATTTTTAAATATCACATGTAAAATGAATGTAGATAAAAAAAGTTACATTTCTTCTTATTATATCTTCTTTATATTAAAATTATTTTTTTTATACTCTATAATTCTTTTATTTTTACTATTTTTAATTTATTAACCTAAAGCATTAATTTTATGTAACATGAATTAAATGGGCAACATCTCTCATACTAGAGCTGAACCTCAAACTAAAAATAATTATTGAACATTGTTATAACCATCCTTCTCCGCTTCCAGTAGAATATTTTGAACCCTCTGCCCTGCCAACTTTCCGTGTTCCTTTCCCTTCTCTTTGGCAACATCACAGGCTACACAAAAAACTTGAAAAGTAGTGCAACTTTTGATTTTATATAATTTGGTTGAATACAGTGGATTTTGATGTATATCTTTTTGTATATTGGTGGGATGTTCATTCACCTTATCTCTAACTTGCGACTTGACTCACTCGAACACTTTGAATAATTTGGTTGAATACGTTGGATTTTGATGTATTTGATTTCAGATGTTGGCCAGATGTGTCTTCACCTTATCTCTATCTTGTGATTTTACCCACTCGATGACTTTGGAAAATTAATAGAGTCAAGTTTAAGTGGAAGTTGTGATCCAAAATGAATATCAAAAACATCTCTTTCTCATGAAAACGTTACACATTGCGCTTCTTACCGATCTTAGGCCACAAAACAAAGAATATTTGTTATAGACATATTTGGGCACATCAACCCCAAACTTATATGTCAATGTATTAGGGCTCATCAACCCCTAAAAGAGTTGTTTCATACCCTAAAAGAAACATAGTCATATGAATACATCATTCCCCAAAAGTTCCATCTGAGAAACCATCCATAAATTACCTAAATTGAACTATACTGACTGCTCCATTGGCAAACTGCGATGATACTGAGTAGTACACTGCCAGGGTGCGATGCATACTATTTATCCCTTCTATAGGGTGTGATGGGTGAGGATGGACAAATGTCCGAGACAGTTTTCCAGTTGGTTTCTCATGGAATCTTCTAGAAACTTCTCCTGTGCCACTTGCCTCTCTGAATTCGCCCAAGGATGAATAAGGGATCTAAGAAATCTCCAACCCCTTCTCTTGTGGAACCCATTGTAACAAGTGGAATGACACTAATCAAACCCCATGGATGACTCACACCCTTGCAAACATCTATAAATGGATCCTTCATCCAAGAGATCTGGAGGCTGGAATATTGTGAATTGCAAGGAAGTGATGATAGTTTGTAATTGAGGAAAGAGAATTATATTGTTGGAGTGATCTTTCTATTTCATGAGGTGAAGAAGGATTGAAGTTGGGATGATGATGCTGGATCAGACAATTGGGTTGTAATTCTCCCTTCTATTAATAAAGTTCTTCATTTTTTCTTTCATATGATTATGCAATTGTGAATGTTATCATTTGTGAATGCTATCATTGGTTCATTATATATCTGATTATGTAATGTTTATGTTGTAATAGATCATGATGCTTTGAAGATTCTTTGTTGTTGTACTTGTGCAGGTACTCTCCAAGCATGTTAAGTATGGGGAGGAGTTACAAGATCTGCCAAAGGAGAGAGAGAGCAAGCAAGATATTAAGTAGAAGTTCCAGGTTGGTCCCATTATCTTTCTCTTATCTATTACACATAGAAGAAATCATTGAATTGCTTTAAAGTGTTGTTTCTAGGGTAGCTGCCAAACCTAAAGGGCTAGCATTATTTAGGAATACTAGTTTTCCCATAAACAAATTGGTGACTCCACTAGGGAGTGAACAAATGTTTGTTTGTTGTTATTGGTTGTTTTATAAACTATAGACAGAGTTTGAAGTCAGCCATGTATCCTTCGAACTGCTCTTGTTCTGTAATTTCACAGTAGATGAATGTTGCTTCAGTCAATCTATAGTTTATTTTATGAATTAAACATTTGAATTACAAACACATCTAGATGCCCTTTTGGTAGCTCAGTAACCTCTCAAGACATTCCATCATACTTTTCTCTTTATTGTTCATCAAAATACAGCTTAACTCATTGAAAACAACTGCACATTTGACCAAAACCCATTTCAGTTGTGCTACCTGGACCATCGCACTGTCTTCCACTGTAACTCAGTATGCATCGCACCTCTTGAGTGTAGTAAGTGTGATGCATCTGAGTTTTTGTGAAGCCCAGGTGTGATGATTGTCTGAACTCTTTTTCCATCTAGAAATTGAGGGTTTTTGACCTTGTTTTCTGTTTTGTTTGGTTGTTTTGCTGCAAATGAACAATGGCTCTTTACTGAAACTTACTTGCATCAATTAGATAAGCCTCAATTACATTAGGATTAGTGAATTTTTTGTGTATTTGTTCATCATTTACAATCCTTTGTCGAAAATCTATTTAAATCGATTTGTTGCTTTGGTACAAAAAGTGTCGTAATTGTCATTTTTTTCAAAAAGAGAAGTGTTGTGAATTCTTCCTTCCCTTGATAACCGATTGAACTTTTCTTGATGCATTTGATTTGACTTGTTTACATTCAAAGTGTCGAAAGCATTTTTATTGAAAATTGAAAAGTGTCGTTTTGAGTCTTCCTTTCTCTTTTGAAGAAGAAAATGTCAAAAATGTCATTTTGAGTGAAATATTTCAGGTCTTTGCTGCATTTAGTGTTCCTTTTTGGAAATTTTTACATTAAGGAGAATGAAACCAAATACATGCATTTGAATTTAGCATTTTTAGACTTGTGTCCAAAAACATGATTTAGGGAAATGCACTAGTGGGTGTTATTTGCTCTTTGCTTAAAAGCACTGTAAATTTTTTTTCCTAGTAGCTAGGATTTTCATTGCTCAAAATAAACAAAGATTGTTTATCATTGTAGATTGCATCTTAGGCATTTTAGATCATCATCATGCGGTGAACCATTGATAGGCAAACTCTAAACAAGATCAACTTTAAAATAAATTTCAATGAACCTAACAACGCTTTGGAACTTAACGCAACATATCTAGAGGTCTAGGCTAGTGACATGTTCTAGCATCGTTAAAAATAGTGGCTATCGTTTTCATTGAAGGTTGGGTGATTCCTCCTCCTTGATACGACAAGTGCTAGCATGGACTTGTGCTCCCCATACCGTCAAGTATATACTAGGAGACCACAATAGGCTCAAATCCTTTATCCATAGGAAGTTGAGTATGTCGCCTTATTAATCGCAATGCACTGAACACAAGATTCGGGAAGATTGACTACGGTACATAAGTCCTTGGTAATATCTCTTTAATTTATCACCAAGGTGTATATTGCAGTTTTTCGATTGGTTTGGTAATCCCTCTGTCTAGATTTCCAGAGTAGTCACTTTTGTTCCTTTTCGAATCTTTAAAAGAAAAGGTCCATCTAAGCACTTGTCCTTTCAGGCTCATTAAAATCGAAGGAGACTAGAGTCATCTTTAGCTTTTTCTCGACTCTTAAAAACTAAAAAAGCAAAGTTGTGTTCAAGCGTCATTAAAATTAATTGAATTTAGAATAATATCATTTCCCCCTTAATTTTGAGTTGATCAAATAATCCGCAATCGTGGAAGAAAGTTAATCAAAACCCCATCGTTCACAAATACTAGCGAGTCAACTATCTTTGACTCTGGAAGCGAAGCCAATCCGGACAAAACGTTCTCGTTTAACTGAGTCTGATTCATCTGGTTTATTTGAAAATTTTGTTTCAACATCATCAGAGACTATAGTTACTCTGATTATTTCTAGTACATCTGCCTTAAGAGAAGAAGTTCCACAGTTACAAGAGGACATTAGAACTAATTTTACTGTAAAGTTAGACACTTTTATACTTGAAACAACTCCATCTAGAGTTGATCTAGAGCCCCTCTTAGTTCAAATCGAGGCTACATTTGAACCAGTAGTTGTTCAAGAACCTCCCTTTGAGACTGAAGTTCATTTACCTGAACATCTAGAAGTTGAATTTCAGTATTCAGACGATGTCACCCCTCCAGTATCTGTCACTACAGAAGTTATACCTTCTTCGGCTCCAGAAATGTTTTACGGACCTAACAATCTATTTCTTCCACCTGGTCTGATTACTATAGAGGAGATAGTAGAGGAACCCCCACCTAGTACCCCATTTCATTTTGGAACTAGGATTCATTTGTATCCCTCTACTCTTGAGTTTGGTTCTTTTAATCCTCCTTCATCGTAAGTTCCTTTCGAATCGTTAGGAGATATTTTGGAGAGACTAAACATGTATGAGCAACCATCAACGTCTAGGGATGTGTCATCTGATGTAGCTGTTGCAGGACGTCCTACTTTTGTTCCTATAATGTTTTCTGGTACACCATATGTTCTAGCTAGTTATCAATCACTAGTTGGAGTCCACTTAGGGGTTGCTTCGGTGCCATGGTCTACTCCTATTTATTCATCCGGAGTCCCATCTAGTCCTTCTTATGTTGAAGCTCAAAAATTTGATCCTGCATGCCTTTTCGTTGTTTCCTCTCGAGGAAAAACCATATGAGAGTTTCCAACAATATTCAGGTAAAACTAGAATTACATCTAGCTATTGGATACCAATACTTCCAGAACAACCAAGGCTTGTATATCCAACGCAACCAATCTTACCTGTGTTGAATATTCCCACTACACCTGCTATTACAGCTGTGTTGCAAACACAAGCACAGCCTGTTGTGTCTCAACCTCAACCTACTCCTTCTTCCTCGCAACCTCAAGTTTAGAGGCAGAAGACTCAAGTCTCCTAGGGTGTGATACAACAGCCACTTGCCTCTACGGCTCAACCGCAACCTCAGGTTAGTGCTTCTTTATATGGAATGACTCAGGCACCAACGGGTATTGTCAATCAGCAACTTGGTCAATCTTCCAGTATTGGGCAACAGAAAATGGTCAACAATTGTGGCTAGCACAATACCAACAACCGCAACTCCAACAAACCCAACCTTAGTTTGGGCTCGATTTACAAGCTCAGAATGGATTTGGTCAATATCAAGCCTACCGAGGACCTAGGAAACAAGGCTTTGTAGGTTATGGACAACCGCATTTTCAAACCGGTTATCAAAAACCAAACTATAATGGGTATGTCCAACAACCTTATGAAAGTTACCAGCAACATATACATTATACTAGTATGCAAAGACCTACTGTTCAGGCGATTCCATCTTATCCTGAGTATGCTCCACACAACTTGAATCAATAGTTGCCTTTTGTAACAACTCTAGAATTACCAGATTTGAACCAACTGATGAATGATCCAAATGCATACGCCCCTTGGTGGCCAGCGATTCCTCATAAACTCCCCTCTGATATTCCTAAGTTCAATGGAAATCTAGGTGAAGATCCATCACATCACGTAATGAATTTTCATTTGTGGTGCTCATCTAACACTCTGAATGATGATTCGATAAGACTTCACCTTTTTTAGAGAACGCTCACTGGTCCAGCAACGAAATGGTATATTGAATTGCCTAGAGCTTTGTTTGATAACTTCACCATCCTTGCTACTACTTTTCTTAACCCACTTTCAATTACCCATTAGATATGAAACTGGAACATAACTCCTTACCAATTTTAAATAGACCACCTCCACTCACATATCTGATCATATTCATGAGTGGCAACGTCATCATCGAATGGTAAAGACGTACGTTCCTAATCAATTGTTAGCTGAGTGGTTTATTAAGTCCTTATTGCCATCTATCAGTGAGGACGTGGCGAAAGGAGGAGTTTTCACTGAAGAGAAAGTCATTGCTCATGCCAAATATTTAGATTTGATCTATACTCAGTCTGGCACACTCTACAACAAAATTCCTGACACTCCTAGGCCATTTTTTTCCCTTCCTCCTCCTCCTAAATCGAGTAGGGATTTTCATGCCAGTGATGGTATTATCGTTGCCTCAAGCATGAAAACCGCAAGAGGTCCATCTGGCCAAGCTCTTTTTGTTTCTAGTCGAAATGAAAATGACAATTCTCTTGCCTCAGAGATTAATGCAGTGTCATCTAACAAGGCAAAAAATCCAAAGCAACTAGGGGGCAAGAAGAAAGGGAAAAATAATAAGAAGAAACATGAGAATTCCACTCCTGAAAAATCATCTAAAAACCCTACTTTAGCAAGGAAACCTCCTCGTTATCCATGTTTGATGTGTAATAAGGAGCATTTTATGAGTGATTTTCCATATCGAGCTGAGGTTTCAAAACTTTGAAGGCTTCGAATACCTCAGCGGTGTTGACTGATCCATTTCCAAACCCAAAAACTAATCTGGTTGCTGTCGATAATGCTTCCACATCCCAAGTGCTTATGCTATCCATCGCGAACAAGAAAAATGAGGTTTTTATATCGACAAGGAATAAAGATTATGGGAATCCGTCGTCATCGAACAACCAGGCTACTGATCAACCTAGTGGTTCGACAACAACTTCGCCAGAAGTAGTTCCATCCATTATTCCTGAATTAACTATAAAGCCGCCAAAGGGAGTTGTACATAGATTTACATTTAATCCTCATGCTCGAGTTGCTCAGAACTATTATATAGTGGAGGATTTGGCTCAATTTCCATCTGCTATGTTGACACTTAAGGTATTGCAAAATTGTCCCTCCCAAAAGCAGGCTTTGTTATCAATAATAGGTGGGATCGATCCAGTGGATTCAAACCTTGTGGCTTTTGATCATAAAGGATATACACCACAATTACCAGCCCAACTTGCTTTCCTTATACAGCTAAAAGCGCTCAATAAAAATGTTCATTGAACCATCATTGATGAGGGGGAATCTACCTGTATTATGTCAATGAGTTGCTAGAAAACTCTTGGTTCACCACCCTTGTCGCGATCACCAACAACATTAAAAGCATTCAATGGAAGAACGTACACTCCGTATGGGATTTAAGTAGCTTGCAAGTCAAACTGGGTGGCAAAACGATAGATATTGAAGTCGAGGTCATTGATGGACTCCTTGACTACAATATTTTACTAGGAAGGCCATGGGTTTATGCTATGGCTATCGTTGTGTCTACATATTTAAGAAATATAGCATTTCCCTTCCAAGGTGGAATCACAATCATTGACCAACTAGCCTTTTTTGCTAATAGTTCACAAACTACTGGAAGCATTCCATTGATCCATGGAAATTCACAATCACTTCAAAATGTTGGAGTAGGCCTCCTAAAAGACCCTTCCTTAATGGGTACTTTTTCCCTCCCATATCCATCTAGTTTCACGGAAGTGGCCACAGTGGAAACCTGTCATATGATCTCTTCTACATCATCTGAGTTTAAGAAGAGTTTTAACTTTTTTGATAGTGAGGATCATCACAAGGAGTTACCACCAAGCCCCATCGAATCTTTGTAGCAATTAATTTTCTGGGCTTGGGCGGCAAACCTGAATCAGCACTCAATGAGTGTTTAGGTAGATAGGTGTTTAGAATATGGTACCTCTTCTGATCCTTGGTCTCACATACATTCTACAGACGAAGCAATCATCCAATCAATGATGATAGGAGAGACGCTGTGGGAAGATTACCATCATCATTCCCACCTTTGAGATGACAATGAATATTATTCAAACGTCCTCAATCACCCCTCAATTGTTGATCTTTTATTAAATTCTATAAATACAGTAGATTCCGAGCGAAATATGTCCAACATTGAAGAAACTATCACTATTAATATTTTGACAAAACCTAATATTGTAGAGAATATTTACATCGGTAAATCTTGTTCTCCATCAAAACTAGATAACTATTGTGCTCTTTTTCACAAATTCAGAGATGTCTCTGCATGGTCATATGAAGAAATGCCAGGCATTGACTCGAGAATTGTTGAACATGAAATCAAGAAGTATCCAGATGTCAAATCAGTACGACAACGACTTCAACCTATTCATTTGAAGAAAGTCGCTGCCATTAAAGCAGAGGTTGAAAAACTTATGCGTGTTGGCTTCATTTACCCTATACCTCTCACTGGTTGGGTATCGAATATTGTTCCTGTGATGAAAAAACAAGGAATGATAAGAGTGTGCGTCGACTATAGGGATGTAAATAAAGCATGTTTGAAGGACAACTATCCTACACCTTTTATGGACTAGAATATTGATGAATGTGTCAGAAGCGAAATATTTTCATTCATGGAAGGATTTTCAGGATACAATAAAATTAATATTGACCCACAAAACCAGTCAAAAACTACATTTATATGTCTGTGGGGCACATTTGCATATTGTAAATTAAATTTCGGTTTGAAGAATGCAGGGGAAACTTTTCAAAGGGCAGTGAATTACACCTTCCATGACATCAAACACATCGTTCAACCATATCTCAACGATCTACCTGCTCATTCGCAAAAATGGACTGATCATCTGCAACATTTGAGAGCCATATTTTTATGTTGCCGACTACAAGATACAACTCAATCCACACAAATGTGTGTTTTGTGTTGGTTCTGGTTGATTGCTTTGTTTTGTAGTTTCTAAGGATGGAATTTGGCTCGACCCATTTAAGGTTCAGGCAATTCTTGACATGTCTCCACCTTCAAATTTGCTTCAGATTTAGAGACTCCAAGGGAAAGCTAACTTTTTGAGGAGGTTCACTCCACATTATGCTGAGCTCGCTAAAGGTTATACACGTCATTTGAAAAAAGGGGTACTCTTCCACTAGGATCTGGTTGCGCAAGCTTCCTTTGATGCTTTAAAAGATTCCTTGATAAAAGCATCATTAATGTATGCTCCTCACTATCAAAAAGACTTTAACATGTATCTCGTCGCTGCAGATACAACCATCGCTATGGTTTTAGTGCAAGAACATGATGGAATTGAACATCCTATATATTATTTAAGTCGTAATCTTAATGATACAGAAATCAAGTACTCTTATGTTGAAAAGTTGGCTTTAGCAGCCGTTCAAGCAGTACAGAGATTTCGACACTATGTACTCTTTCGTAAAACTACCATTAACTCAGATTGCAACCCTATGACATACATTTTGTCACGTCAATTGCTGGGGGGGGAAATATTCCAAATGGATATCCATTTTTCAGGTGCTTGATTTGGAATTCACCAAATCCAAATCAAATAAGTCTCTCGTCTTTGCAGAGTTACTTTGCGACCTTCCCTCATCCTCCACCGATTTAACATCAAAAGCATCAATTGTGGATGAGACTCTGTTTCTGATATCCTCAAGTGATCCGTGGTACATGGATATACTGGTCTATCTCCAGACCCAAAATTTTAGGCCTAACACCTCTCGCTCTGAATAGTGATGTACTCGATACCAAGAAAAATACTATCTGATCGTTGGTGATACACTTTACCGTCGTGGTGTCGATATGGTTTTATTAAGGTGCCTCACAGATGAGGAGGCTAAATATTTTTTGAATGATTGTCATTCAAGTGCTTGTGGAGGGCATCTATCTGGTTATGTTACTGCACAAAAGATATTGTGAACTGGTTACTTCTAGCCCACCATATTCAAAGATTACATAATTGCAGTCAGAATTTGCCATGCTTATCAGATGTTTTATCACAAAACTAGATTACCACCTACACCACTGCATCCAATCATTTTTGTTGGCCCATTCTATAAATGGGTCATTAACTTCATGACATGTAACCCCACCTCGGCCGGGGGGCATGGGTATCTTATAGTTGTTGTAAACTATTTTACAAAATGGGCTAAGGCGATGCCTACATTGAACAACGGTGGCGAAACGGCTGCTCTTTTCTTTTTCAATCATGTAGTCTCTCGATTTGGTGTACCACAGGCTATAGTCATAGATCATGGGTCACATTTTCATAATCACGTGATGATCAAATTAATTTCCAAATTAGGACTGTCCCATGATAGTTCTACTCCATATTACCCGCAAGTTAATGGACAAGTTGAGGCAATCAACAATGTCCTTAAGCGCATGCTGCAGAGAATGATTGGAGTCCATAAACAAAATTGGAATTTAATCTTGTACTTATCTCTATGGGCATATAGGACTTCCATGAGAAATGCGACCGGATTTATGCCCTTTCAGTTGGTGTATGGTCTAGAAGCAGTCTTACCAATTCAGTGTGAAATCTCATCCCTCAAGCTTGCAATCAATCTGCTTCTTGAAACTTCTAAAGAAGAGGCTCGTTTCTTGGAATTAATCCATCTAGATGAAACCCATCATGATGCCACATTAGCTAACGAAGCACATAAGAAACACATCAAGGCACAATATGAAAAAAATTGTAAGCCTCGTGTCTTCTCAGAAGGTGGCCTAGTCTTGCTTTACAATCAGGATTTTGACAAATTAGGAGCAGGTAAATTTGAACCATTATGGATGGGCCCTTACATTGTTAAATGTGTATTGACAAAAGGATCCTATGAGCTAGTTGATTATGATGGGATTCCACTATCACAGCCCCGAAACTGGTTGTATCTTAAATGTTACTATTCTTGATTAAGAGTAGTGAGCTCATTGTACATATGCTTTTATTGCATTTTTGAGAGTTTTATTTTAGAGTTGTCATTTTGGTTAGGTAATCCACTTCACATTTGTTTCAGATGTCAGAATTTTTGGAACCATTTTTTGGGTATGTCGACGGAGCTAGTCGTAGTACGCAGAATCTATCTTCTGCGACCTGGGCCATTTTCGCTCCAAGCGGCGAGTTAGTGAGTTTCAAGGGGATATGTATTGGTCGATTGATGAGCAACATCGTTGAGTATAGCACGCTGATTGAACTTCTCTCTGATGCCATTTCACATGGCATACGCCGACTCATCTCCAGGATAGATTCACAACTCATCATTCTACAACTAACTGGTGTTTATTCCGTTTGGAACCTAGCTATTTATCAAATGTTCCTAAGAGTTAGGATTTTGGAAAGAAATTTTAATTCCATTCAATATCAGCGCATTTCCAGAAACTTAAACACATTGACTGATTCTTTAGAAAACTATGTGTTACATAGAAAATTGTAGCATTTGTAAAGAAAGCATTTCACATCAACATTTTCATTAGGATTACATCACTTAGCCAAAATAAAACTCCAAAAATCAAAAGTAGATAACCATTTATATTTTTTTACAAAATGTTTTGTGTCCAAGACAAAATTGGTCATATGACCGAGGAACTCAAAATGAATGTAGAAAAACATCCTATACTAGTGATGCTGGTGATAAGATGTCACCGCCTGTGCTATCATGTGCAGGAGCCTAGTCCAACGACTTGGTACACCAGTAGTATGGCACTGTAACCTCAAAGGTAACTCATCGGTCCTGACATCTTGAATGATGAGAGTGAGGCCCTCAATTTGATCCTGCAACACTGCCAGGGTCTCTGATATGTCAAGATCCCGAAGGACGACCCTCCCTATAGCCTCTCCTACTAGAGCATCGTCTACCTCCTGTGGGTGTGTCACTGGTCAAACTGGTCTAATATTTGTGCACACATATGAGTTTGTTTAGTCTTGGTAACATAAAAAACACAAAAACATTATAAAACTAAAAAAAAAAAACAAAGATGTGGTCGAATCATTTTACCTATAGCACTCCATTGCTCACCAACTGGTAATACCAAATCTGGATCATCCCGAAAATCCATCCCAACATATGGATACTCTGTAAATACCATCTCCTGGCGGTTGAACCACTTGAAAAAGGCATCTGATAAGAAAATCTATGACTAACCGACATGTCTAGCCATAAGATCCACCCATCTCTACATCTGTGGTTCCCTCGCTGCTGGCAATGCCAGTGAAATGTTTTGAGGTTGCATCAGTGGAATTATTTCCAAAGCAAAAGCAATCAATATGGATCCATAACCAAAGTTCTTGGTTCTTCCATTATTTACTTTGGACATTTGTACTTTTACGACAGGAAGTATCGCCTCACACCAATTGAACACCTTCGGTTCCAGGCATACTGCATGTACTCTAGAGCTCCAAAATCCCAAATTTGAAATGAAATGATGAAAATGAAAGGTAAAACTACTTTTTATGTTTACTATTCATGTACTTCAAAGTGAAATGTTAATTTTAGTTCATTTTTCGTCCATATATATGTATTTCTAATCAATTTGATGGAGTTTTGAGCAAGTTGAACGACTGATGAAAGAATTTGATGTGCTAAACAGTGAATTGAACATCTTTGACCATCAAGCATAGTTTTTTCATTTCAAGCTTGTGTAAAAATTAAACTAAAGCCAAGCATAGTTTTCCATTTCGAGTTTTTGTAAAAATGAAACTGAATCCAAGCATATTTTTTCATTTCAAGCTTGTGTAAACATAAAACTAAATCCAAGCATAGTTCCACATGGTTAAATCTTGTCTAAAATTGAACCCACTTTCAATTTTTAACCCTTGTGATTGCCATTCTATCAGCCTTTTGAGCCGTCGTTGTGTACATCCCATCGCCACCATATCTTTGGCCGATCTTACGCTTTCACTTGGTTGTTTTACCCGTTTTAAGGAACAGTTGCAATGAGTGGTCTTATTAGCCAGCCTCTTCATAGAAATCAACATGTTTTGAGAAGTTCCAACATCATCGAAACTAGTTGCTACCCTGGACACCACTAAATCCTCAAAATAGAGTCTTGTTTAAACCCTTTTCAGATTCATTAAATATGAAAAGATTGTCGAGTGCTTGTCATTTTTAGCTCGTTAAAGTGATTGGAAATGTCATCCCTCCTGTATTGTTTTATCCTTTTTCAGACCTGAGGGATTACTTTACGAAAAAGAACTTATGGAGTTTTCTTTTCATCCCGTTTCAAACTCTCTAAACATGAAAAGGACTGAGTTATCCTTGTCGTTAAACTCGTTAAAACAATAGCGACAAACTTTTCCATTCTAGACGAGATCGAGTTTCATTGTCGCTAGACTCGTTAAAACATCAAATAGCGACAGGTTTGCCTAAAGGGTGAATTATGGAACAAGCATATGTTATCCTCCTCAAGATTGACAAAAATAAAGAGGTACTAATCAGCAATGACTAGGAAAAAAGGGAAACAAACTTGAAGAATTTGTGGTAGAAAGTCGCTCTTGAACATGACACTTTCACTTCATCTCCATTATTGAGCTGGGTTGGGTTATTCCATTCACCGGTCATCTCACCACTGGTCTTTCATACCATCCATATTTTGGGGTTAACACTACCAATTCATCTCAGTGTCGCCAACATGTTCAAGAGAAGTCATTCAGTTGAGAAATCACCATCCAGTTAATGTCTCATCCACTGCAATACCTCTGACCTTCATTTTTTCATGACTGCCATTCCTCGACCTTATGTTGTCAGTTCATTTTTCACCTCCAGAAATAATTTCCTTCGTTTCATGTCGTAGATGTGGGATACATCAAGGCCCTCCTACAACGAGTCACTTCTTGTCGACATCAGCTCATTATCCAAGAATTTGACTTAGAAACAACCCTTTCAGTGCTTTGAAGCTTGCATACATCAATGACAAGTTTCTCACTTCCGGCGATAGGTTGACATGAATGGCCTTCGACTGAAAGATTTTGCATGGTTTTCAACATCGGATCATATATTCACACCACGTGAATTGTACTGTAGTACCTTGAGGGTCATTATCATTATCGGTGATTCCTCTCTCATCTGTTAACAACTCACATCATTGGATGGTAATCAGGCAACGTCTTTCCATGTTTGACTTCAAAACATCCCTTCACATGGTTTGGCTTGTACATCAAGCGAAGATTGAATGAGTTTTATGACCTCGGATCTAGTTTCATCCATCCGGGCTACGATATATTCAGGGATATAAAAAGACCAAATGTATAAAGGCTCTGCACAGATGGTCATCCTAACCATGGACGATGAATCTATATCTAAAGAATCACCAATTTGCATCTGCAGATGACTATGTGATCTATGTACATGAAATGAAATTTATAAAGCTGAACATGGGAATGTCTGCCTCAACTAGATCATGAAATTATATTATGATTAGGTATTGTATTGTAACTTATGCAGGTCACCTTCCAGTTCGAAACTTCGGATCCTCATGATAAAGCATTTCACTCAACATGAATATTTAAGACCTCATGCTTTAAGGGGCAACTGTTATAGACATATTTTGGAACATCAACCCCAAACCTATATGTCGATGAATTAGGGTTCATCAACCCCTAAAAGAGTTGTTTCATACCCTAAAAGAAACATAGTCATCTGGTTACATCATTCCCCAAAAGTTCCATCTGAGAAACCATCCATAAATTGCCTAAATTGAACCATACTGACTGCTCCATTGGCAAAGTGCAATGCATACTGAGTGGTACATTGCCAGGGTGCAATGCATACTGTTTAGGCATTCTATAGGGTGCGATGGGTGAGGATGGACAAATGTCTGAGACAATTTTCTAGGTGGTTGCTCATGGAATCTTCTAGAAACTTCTCATGTGCCACTTGCCTCTCTGAATTCGCCAAAGGATGAATAAGGGATCTAAGAAATCTCGAATCCCTTCTCTTGTGGAACCCATTATAAAAAGTGGAATGACACTAATCAAACCCCATGGATGACTCACACCATTGCAAACATCTATAAATGGATCCCTCATCCAAGAGATCTGGAGGTTGGAATATTGTGAATTGCAAGGAAGTGCTAATAGTTTGTAATTGAGGAAAGAGCATTGCATTATTGGAGTGATCTTGTTATTTCATGAGGTGAAGAAGGATTGAGGCTGGGAGGATGATGCTGGATCAGACAACTAGGTTGTAATTCTCCCTTCTATTAATAAAGTTCTTCAAGTTTTCGTCCATATGATTGTGTAATTGTGAATGTTATCATTTGTGAATGCTATCATTTGTGAATTATATATCTGATTCTGTAATGTTTATGTTGTAATAGATCATGATCCTTTGATATTTATTTGTTGTTGTACTTGTGCAGGTACTCTCCAAGCGTGTTAAGTACGGGGAGGAGTTACAGGATCTGCCAAAGGAGAGAGAGAGAGAAAGCAAGGGATTAAGTGGAAGTTCCAAGTTGGTCCCATTATCTTTCTCTTATCTATTACACATAGAAGAAATCATTTAATTGCTTTAAACTGTTGTTTCTAGGGTAGCTGCAAAACCTAAAGGGCTAGCATTCTTTAGGAATACTAGTTTTCCCAGAAACAAGATTTCTCCAACTAAGTTTTAATGTGATTGTGTATATATTTTCTCCACTCAGTCGACAACTTTGAATAATCAATACTGCCAAAGGCGAAGTGTTAGAATAATCAATACAGCTGAAGGTGAAATGTTAAAAGTTGTGATTGAAATAAATATAAAGAATTCATTCTGACGAAGCAGTCCATACACGTTACTGTTCGGTTCGATTTTAGGCAAGAAAACAAAATATATTTCACCAACTATTTATGCTTTTAAATATCATGCCATGATAAGTATATATATTTTCCATTCATTGGCCAAGCAAACTTGTATGATGGGTTTCTTTTGTTTTTACTCATCATTTAAATATTAGGTATTATATTTTTGTTAAAATTTTATTGTGCATGTAAAAGCATTTTTTTTTGTTAGTATAAAGTTTTTTTTTAATAATTTTTTTAATTTTGGGTTGGTCATAAAATAAGCTTTAATTAAGTGATATTATAGATATATATGTTTTTTACCACTTAAAAAAATCAAATATATTCAACCATATTCATTCTTAATGTTAAAATAGCTAATGATTTGATGCAATTACCTATAGTCACTATTTACTTAATTTCAAAGATTTTACAAACTATGGTAAACCATTCTTGAAAAAATTTCAAATTGCTTGGGCAAACCCATTAACTATATGTATTTTGAATATTAACAATCGACCTTAGCTTTCAATTTGATGAGTTGGACTTACATAGGACCTTACAAATAATAAAATAAGCTTGAAGCTACTTTTAAATAAGAATTTAGGAGAATTCTCGCATTTCAAGCAATAATAATATGCAGACATGGAAGAAGAATAGAGCTTTTTGACAAATAAAATAACACCCAAAAGACACAAACCTAGTTATGTTTAGATTAAAGTGTGAATGGATCAAAATCATTATAGCCTTGTGTTGACGGTGCTAGACCCACCAACATTCAAGGGATCTCCCAGATATGAAGTCTCAATCAGACCTCACACCTTTTAGTGTAGGAGTCCCATCTAGTATAATGACATGGTTACCAAATACTTAGAGATTTTCCTCGGCTCTAGCTATCAGCATAAGAGAGTGATGCAATGGTATCTTTGAAAAGCAAGGCGAGTGTGCCTAGTGAGTGTGGAACACAACTGTGTCTAGGTTCTCTTACTGCAAAAGGGGGGGAAATGAGTCTCTAAGTGAGGGGTAATAGTACCATCCATGAAGAGACACACATGAACTAGAAAGGCCTGTCCAACATCCAGCAGAGTAATCCACAACGGATGCGACAATCGTTACAATCAATGAATAAGGAAATATTCATCTACCATCCAGCAGAATAATCCACAGTGGATGTGATGGTCGTTATAACCGATGAGTAAGGAAAGTTTTCTTTAGTATCCCACGAAATATTCCATAAGGATGAGACAATAGTGACAACCATTACAACACATTCCCAACAAGATAAACACTAAAACAACTGAAATAGTTAAAATATCTTAGTACATGTGAAAGAAAGCATGAAATACAAATACTCATAGAATAGTCTTACAAACATCCATAAGTCATGCATGGAAACGTTCTAGTTGGAGAAGGATTTTGTAATTAAGAAAAAGTTCCAAGACACATATTTACATTGTATGTCACTAGCCCAAGTAGTGGGACATTGGAGCCACTCCTTGTTCCTCAAAGAAATGACTAAACTATATATGCTTTGCAGGAGGAGCCAAGGTGAAAATTCCTCTGGTCATATAATGAGGGGCTATATATAACAAAGGGGTGATGCTTGAGCCTTCTGACTCTTTGAATTCCCTCATGGGTGTTCAACTTCTTATGTATTTTCAACTGACATGACACTTTGTATTCATGTGTGTCCATTAGACTTCCACTTTGCAATACATTTGATTTACAATATGCATGGTCCATAATAGTTGTGTGGCCTTTGAAAACTCATGACACAACTTGATATGACACTGTTGACATGTACTAGCTTGTTGATGTGGTAATGTCAAGTCGACATTGTTGCTGAGCGATAGATGTGTTCTTGGATATGCCTTCTCTTCTCCTCCACATAACTTGATGATGTAGGTCTTTCAATGATCGTTGGTCTTGAGAGGTGATTGCATACATGTGTTCCTTTTTCTTGCTCTTTATAGGTTCCTTTTCCATCCAACTGCAAGTGAGCCTTAAAGAATGTTTCCTCCTTCTTCGCGTTCTTAATCATATCGCCATGATCTCACAGTGTGCCTATTCCTATAATCCACTCATGATAGGACACCATCAATCTAAAAAAATCTCCCTATTCTAAGATGATACATTTTTATCCATGGACTGAGCCTGGGACATGTAACAAGCTTGGAAAGAGGTCCCAGTAACTACACATTGCATATTTCCAGGTGATAAGGAGAGAGGTCGGTCACTAAGACTATGCAAAGCATGGATCAAGCTTGACTGAGGAGCTTTTGAGCACAATCCTCAGTGAGGGGGAAAATTACGCAGGCACCACTGGAATATAGGATTGCATAATTGAGGCAGTGAGTGGCTTATGCATGATGTAACCCTGGGATATAGATTTGCGCAATTTTCAAAGGCAAGGAGGATTGGGCAACAAAGAGACCTAGAGGATTGACTTGTGCAGTTCTTGAGATCAGTGAGCTCTGGCTGAGGGAGGACACGGGGGGACATTTTTTCATAGTTCTAGCTAGAAAGGTAGGCTAGGTTCTCTGCACGTTGTCGGGTTCCAGCAGGCAAGCAGAGAAGCTTGAGGATTGTTTTTGAAAAATGTGCAATCCAAGTGAGACTAGGAGTGACTTCTGCGCAATTTTGTCGATGAAGGGAGACTCCTCGATTGTAGAATTACGTAGTGAAACTGCCCTAGAGGACAGTGACTACACACTGCATAGTTCTAGGAAGTAAGGTTGCATCATTGAGGTTTGAGACTATGTAGTCCGCACTTTAGTCAGGGTACAGCGAAACTAAGTTTCCCGGCCGGGAAGATTTTCAGAGAAATAGATAAGTGTGGGAGGAAGGTGAACTTGTGTATAAATTTAACATGTAATCACACACTTAGCATACTTCGACGACATGACAACATAGACCACTAGAACAAAAAGATAGAGAATTATCTTCTGTGTGATTATCTTACAACAAGAAGCAACAAGTGTGACACTTGAGATAGACCTTAGGATGACCGTGAAGACACTTATGCAAAAGTGCTTAAAACTTTGTGTATGAGTGGGACAAGTGTCTTCATAACTAGGACAACTAAAATACTAATCCAGGAGGATCTTGTCAGATCAGTTGCACAGGTTCATCATCAGTGTTAAGTGTCTTTGTCAGCATTCATTCTGGTGTCGTTCAGTTTTGACAGTATATTGTTTATGGTTCAGGTTTTTCAGGTGATGTCTGTGTTTTTTAATGGTGTTCAATTGATATGGTTTTGTACTTGGCTATTGACATGTGTTTGTAGTCAGTTCCAACAGGATTTAGTTGACAAAATGTGTTTTCATTCCCCTCACAGGATTTGGGTTGTTGATATTAGGTTGTCGACAAGTGTTCATCGACATGGGTGTGTCATCCATTGCAGGGGTTTGATTTGGGTTGTCGTCATGTGATTGGGTGAATTTCACAATGTGACAATTGTTGTAAAAGAGTTTTTTCTTAGATCAGTAAATATCTAAAGACCTACACCTAAACCATAACACTTTGACCCTAACCTATCAAATCCATGCATCAAAATGCATTATAAATCTATGCTAAAAATCCATGTATTAAACCATCAAAGCATAAGCTCTAGACCTAAACCCTAAGTCTAAACCTATTCGAACCTCATTTACATTGCAAACTATGTAAAAAAAAACCAATTTCATAAGTCTAAAACCTTTGTATTAGACTCTCAGGCTATGAAACATGTTAAAACATTAAAAACATTGCAAATAACATTACACAGTCTTAAACTGCTAGATGTTAAACTACAACAGAACCGTATTTGTGTGAACATGTTAGTACATCATCGGGTCGAGTTGACAAGTAATTGTAGTGGAGAGTTAACATTGACAGTGGTATGTGAACAGGAAGTGGTAACGGGGTATGTTAACCTCTGGGTTTGGAAATCACGTGGGTTGTAACATATGAACGTAGTTGAAGTTCACCACAGAGTTCACCATAACCACAAACCAGAACTACCAGAGCACCATCGAGCCTTAACTACATGGGAGTTAGTGGACATGCGAGCAGCTGGAGTAATGGTGGCCGGAACCACCAGGGAAGACTGCAGAGGTGGCAGTTGAGGGTTAGACTGCAACCTATTCACATGGGCGGTCAACCTCCTTCGCTCGGTCAGCTAGCCGCCAACAGTTAAGGTCTATCCAAAGTCTATTTGTGGGTTTTATATTGTTTAATGTGTAATTGATAATTCAAATACCATGTAACCTTACCCCTAAAGTGGCAGAACATGGCAGGACCAAAAACAAAAACCCAAAAAAAAGCCAATTCATGCCAAGTTTAGGCCATAGTAGTTTGAATGTATCTACAAGCCTATAAGAGGCAATTTTTTTTCATTGAAGAGGAAGAGAGTGACTTTGGTTTTTGTATGCAGATTCTGGAGGTTAGAGGCTATTTTTGTTTTTAGTGTAACAGGAGCATCCAAAGTCGGAATTGGGAACCGTGACAGACATCTGAAATCTGGTTCAGAGAGATATCTTTTAATAGTGACCAAAAGTGCCTTCTCCTTCTTCATCATCTTTCCATGATCCGAGAGTGTACATGTTCCCACAATTCACTGATGATGGGATGACATCAATCCAAAAAAACTCCCTAGTCTAAGATGATGTATTATTATCCATGGACTGAGCCCGGGACAAGCGACAGGCTTGGAAAGAGGGCCTAGTAACTACACATTGTTCAGTTCCATGTGACATGGAGAGAGGTTAGTCACTAAGACTATGAAAAGCATAGATCGGGCTTGATTGAGGAAATTTTGAGCACAGTCCACACTAAGGGGAAAAATTGAACAGAGGCCACCAGAAGACAGGATTACATAGTTCAGACAGTCATTGGTTGATGTGGTATGGGGCCCTGGGAGACATATTTTCATAGTTTTCAGAGGCGAGGAGGATTGGGTAGCAGAGAGACCTGGAGGATAGACTTGCACAGTTCTTGAGATCAGTGAGCTCTAGTTGACGGAGGAAACTAGGGGACATTTCTACATAGTTCTAGGTTCCAAGGAAGTGTTGGCATTATGACACAGGTGTTATCCTTGATGGCAACTCACTCAGATGATAGATCACAATAAAACGGGTTAACAACACAGAGTTACAGATCAGACTTCACAAAATGAAGAAAGAGAGGTATACGCAGGTTCACCATTGGCCAAGTTGTGTATACAAGCGGATTCACTATATACAAGTCGCGTATACGTACACACGCACTTTCATGAAAGTAAAAGCGCGTATACCTTGGAAATATAATTTTTGGGTCCGAAGTTTTTGGTCCATGGTATTTTGATCCATGGTATTGATCCAAGGTATTGGGTCTGAGGTATTGAGCCTAGGTATTTTGTCCAAGTTGTTGGTCCTAAGTAGTTTTGGTCCATGGTATTGAGAAAGGCCTACAAACTATAAAAGGAGGAGAAGATCATTAGGCCAAGGGGTTCAAGTATCGAATATCTGATGAAGTATAAGATCTAGTATGCAAGTTATTGGGTTATGGTGCACAATTGGATCTGAACCAAGGATGAACCTTAGCTAATGATGAGGAATCAGATCTAATGATGAATCAGGATCCTAAGGTGTAAAATGAACTATCTTTTATGTTGAAGCTCGTGTATTTTCTAGATTTGAATACTGACGCATATATTATTTTGTAAATGATATGATCTGGGTATAACAAAAGTTTGGAATAGCATTAGAACTCTGAATTTATGTTTGCAGATGTATACGTTGGTTGGATTTGAGAAAAGTGTTTGTACACGCCAGTTCGACACATGGAAGTAACATATACCTTATAAAATATGTTTTAGTTGTTTTTGTTTGTTCTTTTAGAGTTTTGGGTTCTTGCTTGGGTTTTGGTTACTGTATTCTGGTGACAGCATTCTGAAAGATCAGATTGATGGGTTTTCAAAGTGATTGATTGATTCAGTTGTCTTTGAAAAGATATTGGTTGATACAGATATATATTTGATGTGAATAATGTTGTTGATGGATCTAGTCTTAAAATTTATGAAACGTGGTCCCTAGAAGAAAAGAGAAGGTTGTAGCCTTCTGTAGGTCGGCACCTACATACTAGTAAACATATCAGCTAGTACAAGAGCTAGGGGGTTGTAGCTCCCTTCCAATAGAAGTTGGAGAACAAGAGAAGGTTGTAGCCTTCTGCAGGTAGAAGCCTGTGTATTGGTATAAGACTGCACTAGTACAAAAATTGTAAACTGATTTTCTTATTATTAAAGGAAGACAGAGATGACAGCAGCAGGTGGTTTTCACCCACATTGGGTTTCCACCTTATATCTTGGTGTTCATGTCAGTGTTTCTTGTGTGTGATGTTTCATTTTGATTTTACTACATTGCTTAATGAATTCCTGGTATATTGGTTAGAGATTAACGCATGATAATTTGGGTAAATCAACAAATCTCTTCATATACGCTGGTTGCATTAAGTATAGTTGCATATACACGCTAGTTCACTAAGTTGAAGTAGCGTATACAAATCAATTTTTAAAATTAAATTATTGATCTGATAATACTAATTCACCCCCCCAGTATTATTTCCAACAATTGGTATGAGAGTTGGTCCTTCAAAAGAAGCTTGATCGCTTGAAGGAAGATCTATCATCATGAGTAATCAAGAAAGCGAGGGATCTATCAGACTGCCAATATTTGATGGGAGAAACTTTGTTTATTGGAAGGTAAGAACCACAACCTATATTCAATCTCCTGGAACAGATGTCTGGGAAATAGTGGAAGGAGGATATACATTTCCATCAGCAATTCCTACAGATACGACAGGTAAAAAGTAATATGAAACCAATGCAAAGGTTGTGAATACATTGTTGGGAAGCCTATCACAATCAAAGTTTTTCAAAGTCCAGAAACTCAAATCCTTCAAAGAAATATGGGACAAAATCATTCTAAGCTACGAAGGAGACTTTCAAGTAAAACGTGCTAAACTGCAAACTCTCAGAATTCAATATGAAACTCTCAATATTCACAATGATGAAAGTATAGCTAGATACTTCTTATGTATAGATGAGATTTTCAATTGCATAAAGAATCTGGGTGAAGAGATAAAGGAAGTTACTTTAGTTGAAAAAATTTTAAGATCCTTGTCTGCTAAGTTTGAATCAAAAGTATCTGCCATAGAAGAAAAGCAAGATCTACATACTATTACTATGACACAGCTGCACGAAATCTTAACTACCTTTGAGATGAGAAAAGGAGGTCCATCAGATATGAGAGAAGCTTCATTTAAATCTTTAGCAAAAGGAAAAGAAAAACTCAATGAATTAGAACATCTTTTAGAAGAAGAAGAGGAAGTAAATTTTGTCAAAAATCTTCAACGGGGTTCTGGAAGATTCAAAGGTAAACTACCTTTAAAATGTTTTGCTTGTGGTAGAGTTAGTCATTATGCTGCCAAATGTCCTCATCAAGATAAATATGATAAAGGGAATGAATCTACCAAATGGAATAGAAAGCAAAGTGTAAGTAAGAAGAGCTATTATACTCATGAACATAGCGATGGTTTATCAATTAGTGATGAAGATGAAAATAGTAATGACTATAGACTTCTAATGGTTATGAAGATGATGATTTTTTGGATGCATTAGATGAAGATGACCTTTATGAAGAAATCTCTAAACTCAAAATCTGTTTCGAAGAAAATAATATGATTATAGATACCTTGACATTGCAACTTTTTGAAAGAGAAAAACACAATTAAAAACTAGAATGTGAAATTGTGGGTCTAAGAAAGGATCTTGAGAAAACAAAAGCTCTCAAGATTAGATTTGATAAAGGATCAGAAACCTTAAATGAAATTATCAAAGTGTAGTGTTCTCCTCTGATAAAGACAGGTCTTGGATATAGTTAAGAAGCATCTCAAGCACAGAAGTCGTCAACCTCCACTAAAAGCTATCTTGATGCAGCAAAGAGCAGTGAACAGTTTCCCAATCGTCAACAAAGGTATAAAGCAGATCACCAGGTAAATCAGGCTCAATTTACTTCAAGGATGAACAGAAGCCACAACCAACCTCAGGTAATCATGCTCAATCTGCTTCAAGGATGAATATCAATAGAAACTACAATCACCAGGTCAGTAGATTCGATAATCGCAGGAACTTCTTTAATGGCCAATGTTTTTCATGTCATAACTTTGGACACAAATATGTTGAATGTGTTTCTTAGAAGACCATCATGACTAGAGAAGCACAAAATCAAAAGAATGTGACAGGGATCATGAAAAGGTCCTACAATAACTTTTCTCTTCTTCAAAATGAAATAGAATGCTCTATCTGCAACTACTTCGGTCATGAAGAATCTGAATGCAGGAGTAAATTTCAGCAAATATCTCAAAAGGAGCAAACTCCATTATACCCAAAATATGGAGAAAGAAAGAACCACAAACATAAAGATGGGGCATAGCTTTGTATGCAGAAGGAAAATAAAATCAGTGGTACATCGACAGTGGATGCTCAAAAGACATGACAGGTGACAAAGGAAAACTTCACTCCTATAATGCCTTAGAAAAGGAAAAGAAGGTCTCATTTGGAAATGACACTCCTGCTGTCATAAAAGCTAAAGACTTTGTTTTCTTAAAAGAAAAGGTTAAAGCTCGAAATGTTATGTATGTTGATTATCTAAAGCATAACCTGTTGAGTGTTAGTCAAATGTGTGATCAAGGAAATGAAGTAGTATTTTGATCAAATGGATATGTTTTTCATGAGCTTGATACAGGAGAAACTATGATAAAAGGTACAAGAACTCCAAAAAACTTATACATACTCAAGGGATGACAACATCATTGCTATATAAGCAAAAACAATGAACACTGTCTATGGCACAGAAGATTGGGGCATCTAAGATTTTCTCAAATAAGAAAAGCATGCAGATTCCAGGTTGTTTGTGATCTTCTTGATATCAACATTCCTGAAAATACAATATGCAAATCATGTCAATTCGGTAAGCAAATCAAATCACACTTCCCTAAAAAGGAAGGATCAGCTAGTAAGCCTCTTGAACTTGTTCATACTGATTTATGTGGACCATCAAGGAAAAATTCACCTCATGGAGAAGAATACTTTATATTACTCATTGATGATTTTTCCAAAATGTGTTGGATAGGTCTTTTAAAGCATAAAGATGGAGCATTTGAAAAATTCAAAGCCTTCAAAGCTTTGGTTGAAAATAAATCAAATCACAAAATAAAATGCCTCAAATATGATTGAGGAGGGGAATTTACCTCGGATGAGTGCTTTTACTTTTGTGAACAACATGGAATAAAAAGGCAGTTCTCCACCACAAGGACTCCTCATCAAAATGGAGTGGTAGAGAGAATGAACAGAACTATTCAACAAATGGCTCAAGCTATGCTTGATGAATCTGGAACTCCTGCAACCTTCTGGGGTGAAGCTGCATTCGCCGTCGTCATTATTCTCGACCAAGCAAATGTTCGGGTAAACAACACTCAAACTCCACATGAACTTTGGTATGGTAAAACTCCTACTGTAAAATACTTCAAATTTTTTGGAAGCAAATGTTACATCAAAAGACTGATTAAAAACTTGGTAAGTTTGAACCCAGAGCTGATGAAGGTATCCTTCTTGGTTACTCTTCCCAAAGTAAAGGATATGAATGTTATAATAAAAGACTTGGAAAAATTATTGAAAGTATTGATGCTGTGGTTGATGAATCATGCAAAAATCCAAAACAGATAAAACCGAAGATTATGAAGATGATGAGGATTAGCTTCCCACGTCAAATCACACTAATTCTGAAGAAGAAACCAATGAAGCACCAGAAGAAGACATAACGGTAGAAGAAAAGACTCCATCCAGGTATGTTCAGAAAAATCATCCAGAAACTCAATTTTTAGGACAAAAAGAAGCAGGTGTGCAGACAAGAAGAACCATTACAGAATCTTCAAGCTATCTAGCGTTATTATCTTCCACCGAACCTCAAAATGTAAATGAAGCATGCAAAGATGAATGTTGGGTCAAGGCCATGAATGAAGAACTTGAGCAAATTGAAAAGAATAATACTTGGGAATTAGTTCCTAGACCTCATGTTAAGAACATCATAAGAGCTAAATGGATATTCAAAAACAAGTTTAATGAAAATGGAGAAGTTATTAGAAACAAGGCCAGACTTGTTTGTAAAGGATATGCTCAGCAAGAAGGTATATATTTTGAAGAAACTTTTGCACCTGTTGCTAGACTTGAAGCCATAAGAATGTTTCTTGCTCTTTCTAGTTTTCAGAGATTCAAAGTATACCAATTGGATGTAAAATCTACCTTCCTGAATGGAGACTTAGAAGAAGAAGTGTATATTGAGCAACCAGATGGACTCATTCTTGGAAATGATGCCAAACTTGTATGTAGACCCAGAAAGGCTCTCTATTGTCTAAAACAAGCTCCAAGGGCCTGGTATTACCGTCTTGACAAATATCTCCACCAATAAGGTTTTTCAAAGGGATCAGCTGATAACAACCTATATACAAAGATTGACAATAATAAATTGCTAATAATTGTTGTTTATATTGATGATATCATTTTTGGTAGCAATGAAGAATCCATGAGTCATAATTTTGCTTCAGTAATGCAGCAAGAATTTGAAATGTACCTGCTTGGTGAGCTTACATATTTTCTTGGTCTACAAGTTCAATAAAATAAAGATGGTATCTTTTTGTCACAAACCAAATATCTCAAACAGATCTTGAAAAAGTATGACATGGAAGATTCTAAACCAGTATGTACCCCAATGGTAATAGGATGCAGTCTTAGCTCAAATGATGAATCAGCAGCAATACATCAACCAATTTACAGATCCATGATTAGCAGTCTGCTTTATCTAATAGGTATCCGACCAGACATCATGCATGCAATAGGAATAGTTGGAATATTCCAAGCAAATACAAAGGAATCACACCTTTAGGCAGTCAAAAGGATTTTCAAATATCTTCAAGGAACATAGAACTTTGGTTTATGGTATCTTAGAGATACAAATCTTACACTTCAAGCATATTCAAATGTAGATTGGGAAGGAAGAATTGAAGACAGAAAAATCACTAGTGGTGGTGCATTCTATATGAGTTCTAGGTTAGTGCCTTGGTTCAGCAAGAAACAAAGTTCAATTGCATTATCTACAGCTGAAGCAGAATATGTAGCTACTGAATCTTGTTGCACACAACTACTTTGGATGATGCAAACCTTGTAAGACATTCAGATCACATGTACTCCACCCATCTCCATTCTATGTGATAATACAAGTTCCATCAATATTTCAAAGAAACCAGTCATGCACTCCAACACCAAGCACATACCCATCAAACATCATTTTCTACGTGAACAAGTGCTTGAAAAAAAGGTCAAACTAGAGTATGTTCCCTCCAAAGAACAAGTTGCTGATATATTCACTAAACCACTGCCCAGAGAGACATTTGAATATCTCAGACAGAAGCTAGGAGTAGTTTTTGCATCATCCTACTTTTAAACCCTATCCTCTTCAGAGAAAGGTGGTTATACGCAATTTTCATGAAGCGTAGTCGTGTACATACGGTGTTTTTTATGGGTACAATCGCGTATATGTTGGTTTGAGGAGAAGCTGTGGGCCAGACTCAGGAGAAAGGGTTCTGATATGGTTCAGTGCATTATTTGCTCTACTTGATGATGGTTACATTCTATTGATGACAAGTGGAAATATGTTGGCTCTCATAAGTTGTTGATACCTTGATGGATATCTAATTGATGATGATGCTTTGATAACTCTTTTGATATATGAAATGATCAGATCTGACAGTGAACATCTAGAACAGGTTCAGGGGGAGCATATGTTTCTAATAATTCATTGTTGGCATTATCTCAGAAGATCTTGGTACAGATTCACATAGGTGTTTGTGATTCAGGTGGAATAGGTTCAAGGGGAGACCATGGTTGTCGGTCTGGATGTTGATTGACAAATGTTGTTGATGATAGTTGTTGATGACTATCATGGTCCTGTTTAAGATATTTGGTCTCTGTTATATATGTCATGTATATCATTTAATGTAAATGTCATGAAAATACCTAATTTGTAACCCCACTGTGCATGGGATAGATGATGTAATGTTTCGTGGATAAGCAGATGGTATATCCCCACTTGGTTGGGTGGATGATTCAAGTTTGGTATATCCACATTTGATTAGGAGATGGATGTATGTATGAGTCTTTGGTGATAGGAAGGTCATTGATGATGTATGTATAGAGTCATGTTATCTTTTTGCAGACCTTTCTTGTGCTCAGGGGGAGCATGGAATCGATCATAGGAGCTCAATCAGCACACTTAAGCATATCAAAGAATTCAACATGTACTCATGGGGAGGATGACCTTTTTCCCTTGATGACAAAGGGGGAGAGTGACTTCGTGTTGCCATCAAGTCCAAAGGGGGAGATTGTTGGCATTATGACACAGGTGTTGTCCTTGATGGCAACTCATTCAGATGACAGATCACAATACAACGAGTTAACACCACATAGTTACGGATCAGACTTCACAGGGTGAAGAAAGAGAGGTATACGCAGGTTCACCATTGGCCAAGTCGTGTATACACACAGGTTCACTGTATACAAGTCGTGTATACATACACATGCACTCTCATGATAGGAAAAGCGTGTATACCTTGGAAATTTAAGTTTTTGGTCTGAAGTTTTTGGTCCATGGTACTTTGATCCATGGTATTGATCCAAGGTATCGAGTCTGAGGTATTGACCCCGAGTATTTGGTCCAAGGTATTGGTCCTAAGTGGTTTTGGTCCATGGTATTGAGAAAGGCCTACAAACTATAAAAGGAGGAGAAGATCATTAGGCCAAGGGGTGAAAGTATCAAATATCTGATGAAGTATAAGATCTAGTATGTAGGTTATTGGGTTATGGCGCATTGCTGGATCTAAACCAAGGATGAACCTTAGCTAATGATGAGGAATCAAATCTAATGATGAATCGGGATCATCAGGTGTAAAATGAACTATCTTTTGTGTTGAAGCTCATGTATTTTCTAGATCTGAACATTGACGCATATATTATTCTATAAATGATATGATCTGGGTATAACAAAAGTCTGGAATAGCAGCAGAACTCTGAATTTGTGTTTGCAGATGTATATGCTAGTTGGCTTTGAGAAAAGCACGTCTACATGCCAGTTCGACACATGTAAGTAGCATATACCTTATAAAATATTTTTTAGTTGTTGTTGTTTGTTATTTCAGAGTTCTAGGTTCTGGCTTGGGTTCTGGTTACTGTATTCTAGTGACAGCATTCTGAAAGATCAGATTGATGGGTTGTCAAAGTGATTGATTGATTCAGTTGTGTTTGAAAGGAGATTGGTTGATAAAGATATATATTTGATGATTGAATAATGTTGTTGGTGGATCCAGTCTAAAAATTTATGAAACGTGGTCCCTGGAAGGAAAGAGAAGGTTGTAGCCTTATGTAGGCCGACACCTACATACTAGTAAACATATCAGCTAGTACAAGAGCTAGGGGGTTGTATCTCCCTTCTTGTAGAAGTTGGAGAATGAGAGAAGGTTGTAACCTTCTGTAGGTAGAAGCTTATGTACTGGTATGCACTAGTACAAAAATTTTAAATAAATTTCCTTATTATTAAAGGAAGCAGAGATGATAGCAGCAGGTGATTTTCACCCACATTGGGTTTCCACCGTATATCTTGGTGTTCATGTGTGTTGCTTGTGTGTGATGTTTCATTCTGCTTTTACTGCACTATTTAATGAATTCTTGATATACTGGTTAAATATCAATGCATGATAATTTGGGTAAATCAACAGATCTCTGCATATACACTGGTTGCATTAAGTATAGTTGCATATACACGCTAGTTCACTAAGCTAAAGTAGTGTATACAAATCAATTTTGAAAATTAAATTATTGATCTAATAATATTGATTCAGCCCCACTCTTAGTATTATTTCCAACATGAAGGTTTGGTTCTCTACGCATTATGGGGTTCCAATAGGAAAGGGGAGAAGTCTGAGGACTAGGATTGTGAAATGTGTAGTTCAAATCAGACTAGGAGGAACTGTTGTGCAATTCTAGGGATGAAGGGAGTGCTTAGATATGTAATTACATAGTGAAACCTCCCTGGGGGATAGTGACTGCACACTACATAGTTCCTGGCAGCAAGGTTGCATCACTAAGGGTTGAGACTAAGCAATGTGCAGTTCAGTCGGGGTCCTGTGAAATTGAGTTTCCTGATCAGGAAGATTTTCAAACGAATGGCTATGTGTGGGAGGAAGGCCAACTTGTGTAGAACTTGAACTTGTGATCACACACTTTTCATACTTCAATGACGTGACAACATGGACCACCGAAACAACAAGAAAAAGAATTATCCTTTGTGTGATTGTTCTATAAAAATAAGCGAAAAGTGCGACACTTGAGATGGACCTTAGGAAAACCATGACGACACTTCTTTGACAATGGTTAAAACTTTGTGTATGAGTGTGACAGGTGTTTTCATAGCTAGGACAACTCGAATACACAAAGAGAAACCTTTGAAATATCCATAAATGATCCACAAGCATGGAAAAATATTCAAAACATGCCAAAAGAAGAAAGCTGATCAAACAAGAAAAAGGGGTGAAAAGACTCTAAGAAATCTCACGAAATGAGTTCAATTGTTTTCAACAATAAAGGTAAATACCAAGGAAGGCTCTAAAATTTGAGTGTAAGCCAAAAATTTTGGAGGGTGTTGCGGCCACTAAAATGTCATGGTAACCACACATTTGAGATTTCCATATTCAACCACAAAATAGACTTGTTTTCTAATCAAACAAATGCATAGATCCTTTTCATAAAAATTGAGATCCGTCACCAGTGTTTAAACACTAAAAAAACTACATAAATCTCTCAAAATAAATTGAAAAACAACTATTTCACCTGCATAAGTAAAATAAGTTAGTTAGTATTTTATATAGAATACCAATGGCCCATGTGTGTGGACATGTCATGTGAATCTAAAACTTTAAGCTTCAGACATCCATGTCCATGCTTTACCCTTAAGTGTGCACAACGTAGGATCACATGGTATGACTGAGACAATGTTGGAAACTTGACAATATTGATGTGTGGTTGGAGAGGGGGTGAATAAATATAGTGCATTCATGGTCATCAATTTTATGTTTTTACATTTATTTCTAATATTTATTTTAACAATTACCTGAGCAACAATACATCATATGGAAATCATGTTTAACATATAAACAACATTCAACTATACCATAAGAATTAGCACACAAAAGAAGCACATGCAGACACCCAAAAGGGAAAAGCCATGAATTCCAATGTTGTGATGTAAAGCAAGCACCCAATCCCTTTTTACATAAGTTTTTGTAGGCACTCACCTACAAGAGGCGCCAACCTCATTTATTTTATAAGCTACAACTTGTTGGGAGTAGCCACTCCCACTTACATCAATTTTCTATAGGCTTCTACCTACAATACATTTCTACCTCAATTTTCTTGTCCTACAACTTGTTAGGAAGCTGCTACTCCCTCTTCTATAGGCTCCAACCCACTCGTTTTCAGGCTACTAACTAAAAGAAGACAACAATCCCCTAATACATAAATTTTTTAACATGTTGGCTTACCTGGTATTTAATTTTCCATACCTCCATCTCTTTGTCTCTACCTTCTCTTTCTCAAGTCTGCTTTACATTTTCTCTATTTTATCTTTCTCTCATTGCTAGGTGATTCACGAACTAGGCTTCACAAGAATTAATCAACGCACTAACAAATCTACCATTAAAAATCACATATTTTTATTTATATAACTTGCTAATTGTTTGTATTCCATGTAGGGTGAAAGGTTGACCCTTTATGTTCCACCTTTTTGTATTCATTTCAAAATTTTCAAATTTGAATATTTGAACAAAATTAATGGTCCTCCACTAATATTAAAATATTAATATCAATCACTTTAATGATTACATAAACCAAGGATAAAATAATGTCAAGAAATATAACTTCATTTGGAAAACATGAGGTTCCTTGGATCCTTCCATTGTTACAACCGCTATCATAAAAAAATATCCATGCACCTGCATCACAACATTTTCATGCACCTCTACACTTGACTTGCATCAATGAGGTTTTCCTAGATTTGTAACCACTTACATCGACCTTCAAAAATTTACATCAGAACATATGCAACCATTTACATCATAACATCCACAAGGCATTCACGTCACAACATCTGCAATACCATACCTATGAAAAAAATTACATCATTAGCAATACATAGATAGGAGTATTAGCAACAATACAAACTCATCCATAACTTGGACATCATAACAAGCATACCATCAATTTTGTCTAGCGCCTTCAACACCCTCTGCCATTAATGACAACTTTCAACAACAATCTTCCCCTTTGGCATTGATGGAAACACTGATTTGATCCTCCCTTTGTTATGAGAATGTTTTCTCCATCATTTTTCCTTCTCTCTGCATCCCTCCCCTTTAAAATCAATCTATTACCACCGTTGATAATGAAAAATATTATAAACTCCATTGATTGCACAAACTTCAATGTATGAAAGACAAAATATAATATATTCACTCAAATTCTTATGCAAGTTTGCATGCTAAGCAAACCTCGCTTCCACACACCAATACTTTTTCAATATCAAGTGTTTTCGTTTGTGGCCAATAATGTTGTCTGGTACTTTACTAACGTGATTTACAATTCAAGAATGATATGAGGACTGCAAGTTTGAAAGAAGACAAGATTTTTCATAAAGTAATAAAACCAAAAACATCTTCAATAATATAATGTTCTGGTCAATAGAATTAATAGTTGGAAAGACTAGATATTTTTCTTCCATCTTGAAGGATATCCTAATATAGATAAGAAATTTGAGTATATCATGTGAAGGCATTCCTTACCTGGGCTAGTTTATTCCTTGTTCTAAAAAAAAGAAACAATGTTGGGTTGTGTTATATTCTTTCCACGACTAGACCCCCTAGTTAACCAAGGGGTTAGAGGGGGAATGGAGCCCCCACTTTGTTGAGCAATGGGGGAGTAGCAATCCCCCTGTCCAGGGGGTTTTAGGGGGGTGGGTACCCCCCTTTACAGGGTCTGGGGCAGTGCCCCGAGGAAATTTTTTTGGGACCCTATATTAGGTGGGATGAACCTACCTATAGTTTTTTGCATGGTTTTCACACATGGCTTTAGACACGATGGTTTTCGGTCCATGGTATTAGATGCTTCGATATGTATAAATATGTATTGTAACATTGAAAGGAACATAATGAAAAATCAAGCTGGTAGTCTTGGTTTTCAGATCCAGGGGAAAATCTCTGTGTATATGTGTTTTATGTGTCATTCTCTTGCATTTTTTATTTTTCTTTTGTTTTAGAATTCGTATGCAGGTAATTTCTGTATGTGGTTAAAACCTACATTTGGTACTAGAGTTGTTTTAGCTTTAAGGGGATGTCTTTTGTTACTGAGGGGTTTCACTTGGGCCTGTGGTAAGACCGTGTTCAGCGGGAGATCTGCAGGATTGATTATGGTGGTGAAAGAAGATAACGAGCAGTGGAAAAATAGAGATTGATAAATTTAATGGTCAGAGTTTTGAGTTATGGAAATTCAAGATGCAACATATGTTGGTGGATAAAGATCAGTAGATCACGATAGATCCAGGTACTAAACCAATGGGAGTGGCCGATGAAGAATGGAAGGAGTTGGATCAGAAGGAAAAGAGCACAATATGATTGTGTCTCTCATATTCAGTATTGTTGAATGTATCAAGGGAAGCTATGGTGAAGGCTTTGTGGGACAAGTTAGGGACTTTGCACCAATATAAGTCCCTGGTGAATAAACTTTTCCTATGTATAAATATGTATAACCTGAGGATGAAAGATGGAGACTTAGTGACAGAGCATCTGAATGCATTTAATACTATGGTAAGTCAGTTATTGTCTGTTGGTATGAAAATTTCAGATGAAGATAAGTGCATTAGTTTGTTGTGTTCTCTACTAGATTCATGGGATAGTCTGGCTATTGCAATAGGTAGCAATGCAACTGCCTTGTAGTTTGATGAAATAGTCTCATCCTTGTTGACGGAGGAGATGAGACAGAAAAATATGGAGAGCTAGAATGGTAATGCCTTGTTTGTATGAGCATAGTCCCACAACAGAAATAAAAATAAGTCATCGAGTGGGAGGTCTAAATCTAGAGGGAGATCTAAATCTCCAAGAAAACTTGTAAAGGTGGTGTGCACGAAATGTGGAAAGGAAGGGCACTACAAAAGGGACTATAAATATAAAGCTCTTGACAAAGGAAATGGATTTGATGATGCTCCTTCTGTAGAGGCGAAAACCACCTCAGATGAAGGTGGGGATGTGCACTTGGCTTCTTCAAGTACACATGTAGCTCATGAGGCATGGTTGATTGATTCAGGTGCATCCTTTCACTTCACTCCCCATAGAGAGTGGTTATGTGAGTATGAAAAATATGATGGTGGTGATGTCTTCTTGGGGGATGAAAGGAAGGATAGAATCGTTGGTCATGGAAAATTCAAATTGAAGTTACAAGGTGGAAGGATTAGAACACTTCCAGGTGTTCTGCATATTCCTGCATTAGCCAGAAATATGATTTTTGTAAGAAAGGTGGATGATGCAGGTGTAAAAACAATGTTCGAGAAAGACACCTGAAAGATGGTTCAGGGAGCACTGGTATTGATATGGGGAGTTTGGAATGGAACTTTGTACAAGTTGCAAGGTAGTGTTGTTGTTGATGGGTGGAACAATTCTATGGTTCTTGAAAGTGGAGCAGAGAATCTAGTGTTCTTTGGAGAAAAGACCATGCTATGGCATCAAAGGCTTGGAAATATTAGAGAGAAGGGCCTTCGAATACTTCATGGTAAAGGTATGGTAGAAGGTATGACTAATAGCTCTCTGGATTTTTATTTTTGTGGAAATTGTGTATATGGGAAGCAAAATCAGGTGAGTTTCCCTCTTGTAGTAAGAGGGTGAAACAACTATTAGAGCTTGTGCACAATGATGTGTTTGGATCTGTGAAGGTTCCATCACTGAGTAATTATGTACTATGTATCATTTATAGATGACTTCTCAAGTAATACATGGATATATTTCCTCAAGAAGAAATCTGAAGTCTTTGACAAGTTTAAATAATTTAAGGGTCTGGTGGAAAACCAGATAGAGAAGAAGATAAACGTGTTGAGGATAGATAATGGTGGAGATTTTTGCAACAAGGAATTTGAATAATTCTGTAAGAAGTATGTTATAGCATGATAGAAGACTACTCCATATACACCTGAGAAAAATGGAGTTGTAGAAAGAATGAATAAGACATTGATGGAAAGGGAAAGAAGCATGCTTAGTGGTGCCAAGTTATGATAGGAATTCTGGGCAGAGGTGGTGGAGACAACATGTTACCTGGTCAAAAAATCACCTTCATCAGTGTTGGAGGATAAGACTCCACAAGAGGTATGGACTGGTAAGAAACATTCCCTTTCACATATGAGGGTATTTGGATGTGATGCATATGTACATGTTCCAAAGGAGAAAAGAAAAAAGTTGGATACTAAATCTGAAAAGTGCATCTTTATTGGGTATAAGGATGGTTTAAAAGGTTATAAGACTTGGAAGCCAGTAACAATGAAAGTTGTGTACAACCAAGATGTGGTGTTTAGAGAGGTGAAAGATGTTATTCAACATGAATTCCCATCAAAGGAACCTGAGAAGATAGAGTTTGAGCTAAAGGAGGAAGAATCAGACTCTATAGCAGAAGAGGAATCAGAAGATGAAGAGCCACAAAGTCTGGTGGTGAGAATATCAGTTCGAGAAAGAAGGCATCTAGAAAGGTATAGTCCATCTGATTTCTATTCAAAAATTTTCTTTATCTATTACTGATGATGATCCCAAAACTATGAAGGAAGCAGTAGATTCAAAGGATGGAAAACTCTAGAAAGAGGCCGTGGTTAATGAAATGGAATCTTTGCACAAAAGTGAGGCTTGGGATTTGGTGGAGTTTCCAGATGGAAGGAAACCCATTGGCAATAAATGGGTGTTCAAGAAGAAGACAAATGCAGAAGGAAAGGTGGAGAAATACAAAGCTTGGTTGATAGCAAAAGGTGCCAGGAATTGATTTTGGTGATATTTTTTCTCATGTTCCCAAGGTAGCTTCTATTAGATTACTTTTATCTGTTGTTGCTTCTTTTGATTTTGAGGTAGAATAGATGGATGTGAAGATAACATTTCTTCATGAGGATCTTGAATAGGAGATCTACATTAAGCAACTTGAAGGCTTTGTGGTGGAGGGTAAGAAAGAACTAGTATGCAAGTTAAAGAAGTCTCTATATGGGTTAAAACGGTCGCCATGGATGTGGTATCAGAAATTTGATACATTTATACGAGGACTTGGCTTCAACAGAAGAAAGAAGGTCACTATGTGTATTTTAAATTAATTGGTGACCATGTTATTTATTTGGTCTTGTACGTGGATGATATGTTGTTGGGTGGAAATGACAAAGAAATTATCCAGGATTTGAAGACCCAATTTTCCTGCAAATTCGACATGAAAGATCTTGGTGTTGCAAACTATATTTTGGCCATGGAAATTAAGATAGATTTGGAAAAGAGGAAGCTCTAGTTAAACCAGAGGAAGTATGTCGAGACAATATTGTAGAGGTCTAATAAGCAGGATAGTAAACCAATGAAGGTTCTTATTCCTATAGGTGTAAAGTTATATGTTGAACAGTGTGCGAAGACACAAGAAGAGGAAGAAGACATGTCTCGTGTTCCATATGCAAATGCAATTGGTAGCCTAATGTATACGATGATCTGTACTAGACTAGACATTGCACATGTAGTGGGAGTATTGAGCAGGTTTATGTCAAAACCAAGGAAGAAGAATTGGACAACAGTGAAGCGGGTTTTCAGGTATTTGCGTGGCACTAGTGATTATGTTTTGTGTTACCAAGGAAGACCAGGATTGGACAAAGTTTTGGATATTCATGGCTTTGCTGATGTAGACTGGGTTGGATATCTAGATCAGAGAAGATCTACAAGTGGGTATGTGTTTAAACTATTTGGAGGTGCAGTTAGTTGGATGAGTAAGAAACAATATTTAGTGGCACTATCAACTAAAGAGGCAAAATACATGGTAGCCACTCATGCAAGAAAGGAAGCAGTTTGGTTGCAGAAATTTTGTTCAAGTATGGGGTTAGTACAGGGAGCTATAAGGATAGACTGTGATAGCCAAAGTGAAATTTTCTTGGCAAAGAACCCTGCTTACCATTCAAAGACAAAGCACATTAATGTTCAGTATCACTTTGTGAGGGATATGATAGAAGACAAAAAGGTGTTGCTGATAATGGTGGACACTTTGAAGAATAGTGCAGATGCATTGACAAAATTTGTGAGCTCTGAGAAGTTCTCTTGGTGTAGAGAAACAATGGGCGTTGCAGGGCTCGATAAATGACTAAGTTCTCCTATGGCCCCCTATGGAAAGAAAACAGCAAGTGGGAGAATGTTTCGTTGTGTTATATTATTTCCATGACTAGCCCCTGTAGTTAACCGGGGGGTTAGAGGGGGGCGGGTAGCCCCCCTATATGGGGTTCGGGGTAATGCCCTGGGAAATTTTTTTTGGGACATTATATTAGGTGGGACGAACCTACCTATGGTTTTTTGCATGGTTTTCACACATGGTTTTGGATGCGATGGTTTTGATTCCATGTTATTGGACGCTTCGACATGTATAAATATGTATTGTAACATTGAAAATAACATAATGAAAAATCAAGCTAGTAGTCCAGGTTTTGGGATCCAACAGAGAATGTCTGTGTATATGTGTTTTATGTGTTATCCTCTTGCATTGTTTATTTTCTATGTTTAAGAATTCGTATACAGGTAATTTCTTTAAAACCTACAAAATGCAAGTTTAAAACAAGATGATATTTTTCATAAAGTAATAAAATCCAAAACATCTTCAATAATATAATGTTTTTTCATCAATACAATTAATATTTTTGAAACACCAAATATTATTCTTCCATCTTGAAGGATACTCTAATCTAGATAATAACTTTGAGTATACCATGTGAAGGCATTCCTTACCTGGGCTAGTTTATTCCTTGTTCTAAAAAAAAAAGTAAAGTATTAACAATTCCTTAACTCCATCGTCAAATGTAATATATCGATAAAGGATCTCAAAATGAAGATTCTCAACTATCCTTATTTCCTATCTATATCGATTCTCCATAAGTTTTTTTATATTATATAATATATCTTCACGTGTTTCTGTTACGAATTCAAAATTAGACCCTTCAACAATAGTACCAACATGAAAAGCAGCTTGGCAAAAGCCACAGTAATATGTTGTAGTATGTCAATGTCATATCTTGTTGTTAAACGACTACCATCTTCTTGTTCCTCAACTTCAATGGTCATTTCTTAATGGTGTAACGTAACATATTATTATGCCTATTATTTTCTTCATGGTAAACAATAATACTACTAAACTAAACTAAATATCTAAGCTAGTTGAACACTTGCTACTCAAGATAATGCTTCGTATAGTTTATTTGCAACAGGTTGAAAAAAATTGTTGGAGAATCTAATTCCAACCACTTGTTAGGTGTCAAAACCATACCTCCAAGTGTCCTAGTTCAATTTCACTTACTCCAGTTTAAGTTGAGTTTCACTCTAGTCATTTATTACTGATGTTTCCAATGTAATATTATTTAAGTGATTTGTACTACTTAGAAAAGAAATCCTCTACTCCACGTTTTGTTCTCTTCAATTTTTGTCAAAAATTGACTTTGGCCTGTTCTCTGAGTTCCTTTGATAAGTTTCTAGTGTCCAAGATTTTCAAGTATTGTATATAATCTTGATGATAATCTGATTCTAGATAGTTTAATTTTTTCTTTGAAGGATCTCAGGGGATGAGTTGGGCTTTGTCTGATCTCCTTGCAACTGCTTTAGCACAGGAATGTTTACTAAACCATAATTATTTATGTGAATTGGAAATAAATATATAGGCTTCCAAATGATGGGTTTTCATGTATCATTGAACTCCTATGAAGTTTTCTTCCACTCTTTCCTCCTCACTGATAATAATAGGACCATTTTCATTGGATTGGGTGTTAATAATGACAAGAGAATCTGCATTGGATTGTGTGATGATTTGAATGAAATGGAAAAAACTTTGATAGGTTGATATTCCAAAAACATAAAATTTGGTTCACCATGTAATATAAGTACGAGTATGCCATATTATTTCTCTACAATAACATGGAGGAAACCAATAGACCACAATAACATAATTCATCTTATTTCCTATCTTCACTAACCTTGTAACTCTAAAACAAAAACAATGAAAGGATAATAACAGAAATTATACCAAAACACCTAGACTTGGACAGAGTTCATATAAGATAAAATTCTAATTTTCTATATAGTAACACCAACTTGTTGTAGTTAAGAAAATCACAAACATCGTCGAAAAGTATATCGAGATCAAAGAGATCTTCATACTTATTTTATTGATTTTTCACTACCAACCAACTGGCTTGGAGAGAAGTCATCATGGAAGATTGAATATCCTCATCAAGATTCGATGACTCTAGTGTCAGAGTTGAATCCCAATTTTTCTGGTATTTGTAACACATTTTACATATAATATTAGAAAATATTGTAAGTGTTATGGCATGTAATTGGTCTAGCCTCTGGATACAATAGACACATATTTGTTAGAAATTTATATATTACGGAGCAATGGAACACATAAAATATTGTAGAAATATAAGCACAGAAAACACATAAAACAAGAGAGACACAGATATATGTGGTTCACCCAGTTTGGGCTACGTCCACCCCGAACACCCAGTCCTTCCTTTCTATTATCCAACAAAATGAAGAGACACAACCTACAGCAGATCTGCTGTAATATCCTCTATTTTGTCTCACGGTCTCACCTCTTTGCTTCTCGCTCATAGAATACACATCTATTATACATCCTCAAATACAATGCTCTCATACAAAGAGAAGGGTTTCCTTCTAGGGCAAAAAACCCTAAACTAAACATAAGTTCTACCATTAGATCATTTACCTAATGAACGGCCCAAATTAACTAGAAATTACTATACTTTTACAAGGAAATTTTACATATGTTTTTAGCTTCGGGGGCATTGCCCCCGAAACCCCCCCGTTAGGGGGGGGCTCCCGAAAGGTAGCAGCCACCCCCCCTGGATCGCCCCTGCAGCAAATATTTTACAGGCGGCATTGCTGCCCCCATTTCAAACTGGGGTCCAATGTGGCGATACCTTTGAATACAGAAGATAATCAGGCTCCACACCCAACAACCTCCAACTTGGAGACTGATTATAGAAACTCCACCACTGCTTCATTTGCTGGACAATGACTCCTCTTTGGACCTGGTTGTTTCTCATCTTCATTGTCATCCTTGAAGACCAATTGAAACCGAGCATATTCTTAGTTTCTCCCTAGTTACAATTTTTGTTAGCATATTTGTAGTATTCTGGCTAGTGTGTATCTTTTCCAACTTCAACTCTCCATCTTCCAACGTTAATCATATGAAATTGTACTTGAGCTATATGTGTTTAGTCTTGGAATGAAATGCTCATTTCTTTGCAAGATGAATGGCACTTTGGCTATCACTGTATAACGTGCCCATATCATGCTCCTTACCCAATTCACCCATAAACCTTTGTAACCAAATCATTTCTTTAAAAGCCTTTGTAGCGGAAACATACTTTGCTTCTGTTGTTGAAAGTGAAACAACACTTTGGATTTTTGAAACCCAACTGACAACTGTTCCACCAACAGTAAATACATATCTTGTAGTGCTCCTCCTGTTATCTCTGTCACCTGTCATATCTGCATCGACATATCCCTGTAGAGAAATGTTTGAACCACCAAAGCATAATGCTTGATTTGTGGTACCTTTCAAATATCTGAGGATCCATTTCACTACCATCCAATGTTCCTTTCCTGGATTGTTCATGTACCTTCTTACAACTCCCACTGCATGTGAAATATCAGGCCTTGGCAAACCATTGCATACATTAATCTTCCAACTACTGATGCATATGGAACTTTAGATATATAATCCATGTCTTCTTAGGTCTTTGTGCACATTTCCTTACTAAGTTTGAAATGGCTAGCAAAAGGTGTACTAACTGGTTTTGTATTGTGCATATTAAATCTTTTCAACATCTTTTGTATCTACTCATTCTGAGACAATGTTAATTTTCAATTTTTCCTATCTCTAGTGATTCTCATACCAAGGATTTGTTTTGCAACTCCCAAATCCTTCATTGCAAATGAATTTGCTAATTTTATTTTGAGCACATTTATTTCCTGCATGTTAGACCCTACAACAAGCATGTCATCTACATACAATAACAATATAATATAGCTACCATCATTTTGCTTTTTCAGATAAACACAATGATCAGATGTGACATCTAGTTATAACCTTGTTCAGACATAAACTTGTCAATTTTTAGATACACTGCCTTGGATCCTGTTTTAACCATACAAGCTCTTCTTCAACCTGCACACTAGTTTCTCCTTCCCTTTCACTTCATATCCTTGTGGCTGCTGCATATATATCTCTTCCTCCAAATCCCCATGGAGAAAGGTTGTCTTTACATCTAACTACTCAAGATGAAAATCTTCAACTGCTACTAGATTTAAAATAGTTCTGATTGAAGTCATTTTAACAACAAGAGAAAATATTTCATCAAAATCAATACCTTTCTTCTTTGCAAACCCCTTCATGACAAGTCTAGCTTTGTACCTCTATTTTCCTCCATCTTCTTCCTTCAGCCTGTAAACCCATTTATTCTTCAAAGTAGTTTTTCCTGCAGGAAACCTGACTAAGTCCCAAGTCCGGTTATGCATTAAGGAGTCCATCTCTTCTTCCATGGCTACCTCCCACTTCTTCCTGCTTTCAACCTGCATTGCTTCTTCATAACATTCGTGTTCACAAGAATCAGTCAACAATAAATAATATAATGAAGGCGAGTATCGTTCAGGGGGTCTACTTATCCTGGTAGATCTTCTAACACCACTTTCAGGTGTTTGGGGTGTCTGTTGCTGTTGTGGTAGTTGTTGTTGTTGTGGTTGTTGATTATTATTATTTTCAAGCACCTTTACTTTTTCAGTGATTTCATCAAGAACTGTGTATTCCTTGTTTTCTTTTTCCTATTCCTTTTCCTGCAACTGATTCTTATACAAGACCTTTTCATTGAATATTACATCTCTTCTCCTAATGACTTTGTGATTTTCGTAATCATATAAGCGATAACCAAAATCATTAACACCATATCCAATAAAGGTACATTTCTTTGACTTTTCCTCAAGCTTTGTTCTATTTTCTTTATCAATATGAACAAAGGCCTCACAACCAAAAGGCTTTAAAATAGAGTAGTTTACCTTTTTACCTTTCCATGCTTCCTCTGGAACACCACCATCCAAGGAACTTGAAGGCCCTCTGTTTATTAGATAAACAACAGTATCTACAGCATCTGCCCAAAACTGTAAAGGCAATCCTGGATGCAATCTCATGCACCTTGCACGCTCCACGATTGTCTTGTTCATCCTTTCTGACACACCATTTTCTTGTGGTGTTCTTGGAACTGTCTTCTTCTTGCGAATTCCATGCCCTGAACAGTACCTATCAAACTCTCTGCTGCAATATTCACCTCCATTGTCTGATCTAAGACACTTCAATTTCTTTCCTGTCTCAATCTCAACCAAAGCTTTCCATTTCTTAAAAGTATCAAATACATCAGATTTATTCTTAATACAATAAATCCAAGTTTTTCTAGTTGCATCATCAATAAAAGTAACATAATAACGAGAGCCACCGAGAGATGATACCTGAGCAGGTCCCCATACATCTGTATGCACAAGCTCTAATTTTTCACTCTTCTTTTCTTTCCCAACTCTGAGAAATCTGACTCTCTTCTGTTTTCCATAAATGCAATTCTCACAGAAGTCCAAATCAACATTCTTCAAACCCGGCAACAAATTCCTTGAGTGAAGAATCTTCATCCCTTTTCCACTCATGTGTCCAAGCCTATGATGCCATAATGCTCAGTCTGCTCTTTTGGAAGTTAAAGCATCAATAGCATTAAAAATATCATTGCATAAGTACAATGTACCAACCTTTTCACCTTTTTTTATTACCAGGGCTCCTTTGGTGAGCTTCCAAGCTTTATATGTGAAAGTTGTCACACAACCTTCACTGCCTAATTGCGTTGTTGAAATCTGATTTTTCTTTAGATCTGGAACATGCCTTACCTCCTTTAGTAGCCATTGGTTTCCATTTTGTTGTTTTACAAGAACCTTACCCATTCCAACAATTTTACATGGTTTATCATCACCCAAATGGACTTGTCCAAAATCTCCTTGAACATAGTCATGAAAATATTTCTTATCAGGTGTGGCATGGGATGAGGCTTCTGAATCTACCACCTAGGAATTGGTAATATTTTTGAAAGAAAGAATCAAATCATCTTGTAACAGCTCACCTGTCACATTTGCTTCATGATTGTTTTCTTGTTGTGCATCTCCTTCTTTTCCCTTCCGAGATCTAGTCTTTCTTTAGGTGTCCTTTCTTTCCGCGTTTCCAGCACACTATCCTCGATCTGGACTTGGATCTGCTTTTCCTTGGTTTACTGCGATATCCTGAGCTCTTTCCTCTTTCCATTTTTCTTCCTCTAGACTCTGCACTCAAATCATTTCCCGATGTCTCATTGGAGCTTTTCTGTTGCATTTCCTCACTAAGGATAGCCCTGACAACATCATCAAACTTTAAAGTACTAGATCCAGAAACGGATTTACTAATGGCCATTACTAAACCATTCCAACTTTTTGGTAATGAGCATAAGAATAACAGAGCTCTAACTTCATCATCAAAGTTTACCCCTACAGAACATAACTGACTTGTAACAGTATTAAAATCATTTAAATGGTCTGCAACAGATCCACCTTCCGACATCTTCATATTAAATAATTGTTTCATAAGAAATACCTTGTTTGAGGCCGAGGGTTTTTCATATAGTTTCTCCAATGCCTTAATCAAACCCTCTGTCGTTGTTTCCTTCGAAATGTTGAAGGCGACTGATGCTGCGAGGCACAACCGTATTGTTCTGAGTGCCTTTCTGTTGAGAAGGTTCCATTTTTCATCTGTCATACCCATCGGCATCTTTGATTTTCCACCCAATGGTAGGTATAGATATTTCTGATATAGATAATCTTCCATCTACATTTTCCACAGGGAGAAGTTTTGGCCGTTAAATTTCTCAACCCTAAACTTACCATCTTCCGCCATTACTCCCACTTGAACACGAAACCTTTCTTTCCTGCGAGTTTATCAGCCAAATAGACCTTCGGCTCTGATACCAGTTGTTAGAAATTTATATATTACGAAGCAATGGAACACATAAAATATTGCAGAAATATAAACACATAAAACAAGAGAGACACAGATATGCATGGTTCACCCAGTTTGAGCTACGTCCACCCCGAACAGCCAGTCCTTCCTTTCTATCATCTAACAAAATGAAGAGACACAACCTATAGTAGATCCACTATAATATCCTTTGTTTTCTCCCACAGTCTCACCTCTCTACTTCTCGCTCATAGAATACACATTGATTACACAGCCTCAAATACAATGCCCTCATACAAAGAGAAGGGTTTCCTTCTAGGGCAAAAAACCCTAAACTAAACATAAGTTCTACCGTCAGAGCATCAGCCTAATGAATGGCCCAGATTGACTAGAAATTACTATACTTTTACAAGGCAATTTTACATATGTTTCTAGGTTCGCGGGCGCTGCCCCCGAAACCCCCCCACCAGGGGGGGGCTCCCCAAAGGTCACAGCCTCCCCCCCCCCAAGGACCCCCTACAACAAATATTTTACAGGTAGCGTTGATGCCCCCATTTCGAACTGGGGTCCAACGTGGTGATACCTTTGAATACAGAAGATAATAAAGCTCCACACCCAACAATCTTTGGATTATGTAATGCATCTCCCGACTTATAATGTTGCCATTTGTGGGTCTGAGATTCTTTTTTCTATCTATATGTAACAATGTTACGAGGCTAGATTCTCCTATAGCCATCAAATTATGATATGACATTAATGTTCAATGTTCCCACAACCAGTGGCAGATTATATTAATGTTGTGTTAATCTAGTCAATTCAGTGTGTTGTATAATTGTGTGGTGGGTGCATGGGGGCTTCACTCAATGAACCTCTGACATATCACGTGCATTCGTGGCATACTAGAAAATAACCGTAATTTGACTATATATTGGAAAATACCTCTAATAATAACATGATTTAATCCCTTACCAATAATAACCGAATTGTTATCAGGAAATCTAGTGTCCATTCAGAGCTGCTAGTCCCACTAAGGCAGGTAGCTATCTTAGAAACAAACAAACTAAAGTTACTTTCATTTTCCTTTATGAGAAGTAGATAGGAGAGAAGCAGAGAATACCAACCTCAATCTTTCGCTTGGTTCCTTGCTTGTTCCCTCTCCCCTCTAACATGTCTTAGCCGCTCCTTCCTTGCTTACCCCGCTTCAAAGAGCACCTGTAAAGTCAGAGCAACATAACACCATCAAAGTATAGAGATCTACAATCATAAAAAATATAGGACCAGATATATATTCACCACACAAATGCATATATCATCAAACATATAAGAATGTGGAGGAAAACTCGAATAGATTTATTGATAGAAAGAGTAGAAGAGAGGATTACAACCCATTGATCTAACCCAATGTCATCCTCCCAGCATGAAAGCCCTTCTTCACCCCATGAAAAGCTTAGATCACCCAACACTATGATCTCCCACCAGGAAACCAACAACACTTCCTTACAAGATACAAAATTCCAGCCTCTAGATCTCTTGGATGAGGGACCCATATATAGATGTTTGCAGGGGGTGAGTCAGCTTCTGGGATTTTGATTAGTGTCCTCTCTCTGATAGTTCTTGGTTCCACTTGGAGATTCATGATCTCTTACTCATCCCTGGGTGAATTCAGAGAGGCAAGTGTCATAGGAAAAGTTTTTGGAAGATTCCATGATCAACCACCTTGCAAACTATCTTTTCCATTTGTCTACTCTTGATCATTGCACCCTACAGAAGGGCTTTTCAGTATGCATTGCACTTTTTGCATGTGGAAAGTGAGATGCATTGCACCCTTAGCACTGAGCTGTCTGTATGGTCCAGTTTTGACCAGTTCTAAGCAGTTTTCCATATAGAACTTCTGGGAGATGATGTAATCAGCTGACCTTGTTCCTTTAGGGTGTGAAACAACACTTTTAGGAACTCAGAAGCCCTTGGTTTATGGAAATATATGATTGGGGTTTTAGTTCCCAAATATGTCTATAACAGTTGCCCCATAAAGCATGAGGTTGTAAATCTTTTGATGTCGGGTAAAATGCTTTATCATGAGGATCCGAGGTTTTTCCAACTGGAGGCGACTTGTAATAGGATACAATACAATACATTATCTTCGTAATATTTTCATGATCTAACTGAGGCAGACATTCCCATGCTTAGATTTATAAATTCATTTTCATGTACATAGGACAGACAACCATGTGTGTGGCAGACTGATGATTCTGATAGAGCCATCATCCTTTGATTTGGATGATCATCTGTGCAGCAATGATGTACATTTGATGTCTTTATTTTCCTGAATATATCGCAACCTGGATGGATGAAACTAGATCCAGGGTCTCCAAACTCATTCAATCTTCACCTGAAGTACAAGTAAATCCATGTGAGAATATGTTCTAGAGTCGAACATAAAAATACATCACCTGATTACCAGCCAATGATGTAAGCTATTAACAGGCGCGAGAGGAATCATCGCAAATGATGATGACCCTAAAGGTATGACAGTACAATTCACGTGGTTTGAAAATGGGACTTAGCGTCGAAAACCACACAAAATCTTTTGGTCGAAGGCCATTAATGTAAACCTATCGATGGAAATGAGAAACTTGCCATTGAGGCATGCAAGCTTCAAAGTACTGAAAGGGTTGTTCCTAGGTTGACTTCTTGGATAATGAGCTATCGTCAACAAGAAGTGACCCATCGTAGGAGGGCCTTAATGAATCCCACATCTACGACACGGAATGGAGAAAATTATTTTGTGGAGGTGAAAACGATTGGATGATACAGGGTTCAGGGTGGCAGTCATGAAAGAATGAAGGGTGAAGGTATTGTAGCGGATGAGACACAAGCTAGGTTGGTGAATTCTCTAAGTGACTTCTCTTGAACATATCGACGACACTGAAATGGATTGGTAGCGTTAACCTCAAAAATGGATGGTACGGTGGACCAATGGTAATATGACCAGTGAACACAATAACCCAACCCGACTCAATCATGGTGATGGAGTGGAAGTGTCATGTTCAAGAGCGATTTGCTACCAATAAAGTTTCTTCAAGTTTTCTTCCCAATTTTTCCCTAGTCATTGTTGACCAGTACCTCTTTATTTTTTTCAAGCTTGACGAGGATAACATATGATTGTTCTATAATTTTCCCTTCAGGAAAACCCGTCGTTATGTTTTAATGAGCCTAGCGACAGTGAAACTCGTTCTTGTCTGCATGGACAAGTTTGTCGCTATTGGTTTTAACGAGTTTAACGACAAAGAAAACTTGGTACTTTTTCAATTTTAGAGAGTCTGAAAAGGGATGGAAAGGAAACTCCAGTAATCCTTTTTCATCATATAATCCCTTAAGTCTAAAAAAATATAAAATAATATTAAAGGGATGAATTTTCGATAGTTTTAACGAGTTGAACAAGACAAGCGCTCGATCTTTTTGTGTAATAATACCTCAGGTCCAAAAAGATTAAAATCTAGAGGAGGGATAGCACTTTCGATAGCTTTAACGAGCTGGAGAGGCCAATTGCTCAGCAATCTTTTCATATTTTATGAGTCAGATGAAAAGAGCTTAAAGGAGACTCTTTTCTTGAGGAACGAGTGATATTTTCGGATAGCAGCTGGTTCTAGGCAAGGTTTGGAATTTTCCAATCACGACAGTGTTACGAGGACGGCTTAACAGAATCACACGTCGCAGTTGTTCCTCAAAAGGGTAAAAAATCAAATGGATGCTTATGATCAGCTAAAACAGAGTGGAGGTGATGGTAATAACAAGACCAAGGCTCAAAAGCCTATGATAATGCATTCACAATAGTTATTTACCAGAGATTGGTTCATTTTTTAATGAGCTTAAACTTTGGTGGAACATATACTCATTGTTTAGGTTTAATTTTTAACGAGCTTGAACTTTGCGTAAAACTACTTGTGCCAGTTTTATAATAAGGATGTATCATCGATAGGTTCAATTTTTAGGGAGCTTGCACCATTCGAAACTTTGCTCCGAATCCTTTCTTTATGTAAGCTAAGAACGACCAATCCTATGAGTTTAAAGGGTTGAGAATCTACAAACTAATAAAATAAATGGTCACTTTTCACTTTCCATGTGAAAAGGTTTGCATGCCCCAGGTATAATGAATTAGATTTTTTGCAAACAAAGCACTTGCTCTATCAGGAAAGGCATACCTTTTAACGTACAAAGTAGAGTTTCTAGGTTACCCTTCATTTTGAAAATAAAGCATTTGCTCTGTCTGGAAAGGCATACCTTTTGACGGACGTATCTTATTCCAGTCTAATCCCATTTTCCTAAAGGACGGGTGTGTCAGACTAGTCATATTCCTACGTGGAAACCCACCTTATACCTGGAGTTCTTCTGTCGAAGCAGACCAGGGTGCATGCCCCCTGGGTTTCAAGCACAATCACTGAATTACTCGCGCTCATCATGTGGATGTACTAGAGATTGATGAGACATTCCTTGCATGAAAAGACCAATTAGGGATGGCATTTGGCTATTAGCTATGTGTGAGCCAAGGAATGAAAGTTGGTCTATGAGCTGGACCACTCCGCCTTCATGCAGAAAACACATTACTCGAAAGAGTGAGGAGACAATGGCTCCCATGCTATAAATGTAGTCACACCCAAGGAGTAGATTATAATCTAGAGGTCCTTGGACTACCATTATGTTCATATAAACGATTTTCCCTCTCAAATTTATAGGAAAATTTGGAAGGATCCCTAATGGTCGACTAGTTCCTTTGTCGAAGCCTGTCAGATTTCGCATCTCAAGCAGAAGCGATGGCGAACCTATCACTTTCCAAGCAGTTGAGGAAAGGATACTCATAGAAGCCCCTTCATCTATGATGGTATGGACCATGACCATTCTGTAAGCTTGTACAATGATTTGGAATGGTACATTAGACGGTAGACGAGGTCTGCCTAGTAGATTCCAGTCGAAGGAAATGACTAGCTTGCTCGGAGGTGGGACCGAGTAAACGACCGGATATGACTCTGAGGAACTTCCTTCTTGTAGTAAAGGAATGGGTAGATTGCCACCATGTTCATTTGAGTCCGTGTTTACGAAAATAATTTGAACAGTGTCGTTCTCATTCTCTTCGGTGACTGTATCATCTGAAGATGGACCTTCCGAAGACAAGACTGGGTCGATTGCCGTCTCGACCCAATGACTTTAGTCTGGCGTGGACTCATAGGGTTTATCTTCAATGATAGATTCTTTGACCAACCACAAAGGTGTGTCAGTCAGATTTTCAACTAGCGATGGACTCAATAAGGGTTTCTTGTATCTAGGAGGAAACCGTAGTGGTGAAGCAGGATGGTTATCCAAGACTCTTTTAGCTTTGTCTAGGAAGGGACAACAGTGGATGGCATGATCTCCTTCACACAGTCTACAAGGAAATTTATGTTTTCCTTTCTGCTCAGAGACTTTGTTTTCACTAGTTGACGGTGTACTTTCGACATGATCGTTAGAGGTTGACGACACTGGATTGTGCAAACAAGGAGACCAGTCCCTTAAGATCCAAGGGATGCAAGGACAATCTATATGATAGTGGTCTCCTTTGCAAATGACACATGGAGATTTAGGTTTGGATGGTGCAGTGCGTGGATTTTCGCTAGATGATGCATGGTTGCCCCTTTTTTTCCTTTGGCTCCTTCTTCTTCTTCTTCTCCTTCTCCTTCCCTTTCTTCTTCTTCTCAGTTACTTGGTTTTTAGGTTTACCAGCTTCACCAAGAGAAGAGGAAGGAGGGGATGGAGAAATAAATGAAGCAGAAGGTTGGGGGTTAACTCTAATATCATCTAGTTGTTGATTTGATTGCTCAAGAATCACAGTGTTTTGAACGACATAGGTCGAGAAGAGCCATATTGGCAAGCTGATTGTCAGTCCTGGAAGGGACAATGTTGCCATATGAGGTGCACCAACATCTCCCCAAGAGGAGAAAGAACTAGGATTTCCCCCAAGGGGAAATCCTTGGTTGTGGACTCCATTTTCTCAACCTAAGACCAACGAGGGAATAGTGATGTTATTCCAATTCAAATAATTTTTATGACAATTTGACACAACTTGCGTTTTCAATTTTTAAGAGTCGATAAAAAGCTAAAGATGACTCTAGCAGCCTTCAATTTTTAATGAGCCCGAAGTGACAAGTGCTTAGATGGACCTTTTCCTTTAAGGAGTCTGAAAAGGAACAAAAGAGACTACTCTAAAAATCTAGACAGAGGGATTACCGAACCAATCGCAAAACTGCAGAATACTTTTTACGACACATCAGTGAATCTTCCCGAATGTTGTGTTTAGTGCATTCCGATCGATAGGGCAGTAGACACAGCTTCCTAAGGATAAAGGATATAGCCTATTATGGTCTCCCAATATATACTCGATGGTACATGGGAGCAAAAGTCCGTACTGGCACTTGTCGTCTCAAAGAGGAGGAATCACCCAACCTACGATGAAAGCGATAGTTACCAGGCTTTACGACACTGGAATACGTCTCTAGCCTAGACTTCTAAATGTTGTGTGTTAGGTTCCAAAGTGTTTTTATGTTCATTGAATTTATTTTATAGTTGATCTTTCTTAAAAAAAATTCCTTTAAGGTTCACCGCGTGATGTAGATATACAATTCCTAAAATGCAATCTAAGATGATAAACAATAATTTATTCTTCTTTTTGCAATGAAAATCCTATCTACTAAGGAAAGAGAAGCGAGGTTCTTTCAACATAGAGCAGAGAGCACACACAAGATGCACTGTCCTAAATCAAAATTAACAAGCAGTCTAAATGCAAATGCACATGCATGTATTTGTTTTCCGCTTTCTTAATGTGTGGATGACAAAAAGAATGCTAAGTACAAATTTGAATTATCTTTTCAAAGCGACAATACTAACAATTTTCTCTTCAAAAGACAAAAGGAAGACAATGAAGACACTTTGCAATTTTGAATTGAAAACTGCTTTCGACACTTGAAAAACTATTAACTCAAATCAAATACAAGAGTAACAGTATAATTGACCATCAATAATAGTAGGATTATTTTCTTTGACTGAAAACAACACTTGTGACACTTCCAAATCAAAATACGACAGTTCGACTAAGCTACTTCTTTGTAAAGGAGAAATGTAAATGGCAAAAAATACATAAAAACATTTACAATTATTTGTATAATGGAGGCCGAATAATGCGAAGGAAGGGAGTTTCAACAGTGGTATACTGATCACAGACAACAAAACTCCTGAATAAAGCTAAAGAGTGAATAAAAACCAAAATCTGGAGGCAGAAACAGTCTTATCTGATCATCGCACCTGTAACACAGGGAAACAGGGATGCATCTCACCTATTTCACATGGGAGGTGCGATGCATCAAGATTGCCAGGAGGAGAAGGTGAAATGGTCTAGGAACGAGACTTCAACTTGGTTTTTGGTCACAGTTTGCAGATTAGCTCAGGGATTTAGGCCGAACTAATGATAGTCGGTAAATACAAATCACAGGGGCTAATCTAACGAGGTTACTTGAGCCACCACCAGGGAAATTAGGATGTTTGCAAATCAATTGTTCAGTTTATAAACAAAACCCAGAGATGGACTGAAGCAACATTGATCTACTTTGCACTTGCATAGCTGTTACCGGGAATATTGTCCACTCGAATGCTGCTATTCCCACTAAGATTGATGTCTATCTTAGAAACAAACATGTAAAGTCTACTTTTTCTTTCCTTTATGAAAATAGATAGGAGTGGAACAAAGGAGACCAACCTTAGTCTTGCGCTTGATTTCCTCTCCTTCTTGATAGAGCTTTGCCGCTTCTGCTTTGTCTGCCTAGCTTCAAAGAGCACCTGTGGAATCACCACAACATACTACTATCGAAGAACAAAGATCTATATTCATAAATAACATAGGACCAGATGTAGTTTATAAAGCAAACAAATATAGACAATCAAACAAGCTATTCACTCCCCAACGGAGTTTCCATTTTGTTATCGGGAAATCTAGTGTCCATTCAGAGCTGCAAGTCCCACTAAGATGGATAGCTATCTTAGAAACAAACAATCTAAATTTACTTTTGTTTTCCTTTATGAGAAGTAGATAGGAGAGAAGCAGAGAATACCAACCTCAATCTTTCGCTTGGTTCCTTATTTGTTCCCTCTCCTGTTTGACGGGTCTTAGCTGCTCCTTCCTCACTTACCCTGCTTCAAAGAGCACCTATAAAGTCAAAGCTGCATAACACCATCAAAGTACAAAGATCTACAATCATAAAAAATATAGGACCAGATATATATTGACCACACAAATGCATATATCATCAAACATACAAGAATGTGGAGGAAAACTCGAATAGATTTATTGATAGAAAGAGCAGAAGAGAGGATTACAACCCATTGATCTGACCCAGCGTCATCCTCCCAGCATGAAATCCGTTCTTCACCTCATGAAAAGCTTAGATCACCTAACACTATGATGTTCCACTAGGAAACCAACATCACTTCCTTACAAGATACAAAATTCCAGCCTCTGGATCTTTGGGATGAGGGACCCATATATAGATGTTTGCAGGGGGGTGAGTCAGCTTTTGGGATTTTGATTAGTGTCCTCTCTTAGATAGTTCTTGGTTCCACTTGGAGATTCATGATCTCTTACTCATCCCTGGATGAATTCAGAGAGGCAAGTGCCACAGGAGAAGCTTCTAGAAGATTCCATGATCATACACCTTGCAAACTGTCTCTGCCATTTGTCTACTCTCACCCATCGCACCCTACAGAAGGGCTTTTCAGTATGCATCACACTTTTTGCATGTGGCAGGTGAGATGCATTGCACCCTTAGCACTGAGTTGTCTGTATGGTCCAGTTTTTCCCATTTCTAATGATCCAGGTGGATATTGGTGGCCACCTACCAAGTCCATCTGGACCCCCATCATTGTTTCTCTCAGCATTTTCAGTTTCCTTAATTGTAGCACAACTTACTATTTCTAGCAGTTTTTCGGGTCCTGAACTTCCAGAGCTGTTTTGAGGCCCTAAACGACGTTTTTTGGGAAATCTAGGGGCAACATCGGTCCATGGACCGATGTTTCCCTTCCCAAAGTGGTAGTTCTTGGATAGATCTTTCTAATGAGCTATCGTACGCGTCAAACGGAGATCATATGCCAAACTTACGACCCCGGGAAATTGATGTACCAATTTACCCAAACGGGGCCCACAATTTGGCGTTTCATCTTCTAGCGTTAGGTTTTGGGATGTGAAGGGTTTTTCATTTTTTTCTCAACAACAAATAGGCCTCCGAGCCTCATTGTAACACAGTTCAGAGGCATGTAGTCACCACATCTCTTCTCAGAGATAAGCTACCATCGCCCTAGCTGGTTTATTTCCATTTCTGGTTGTAAGCATATTTCAGTATTTTCCATTAATGAAATGAAGTATTATTGCCGCTGCATATTTTTGTATATGGTTATCTCTGTATTTTGTTGTGTTCCGGTTTAAATCTGGATCAGTGGTATCAGAGCGGTCTACTTTTTCTCTGTTTTTCTTTGCATGTCCCCAACGAGGTCAGGATATAAGGAGTTAGGGCTTGAACTGGTCGAACCTTTGCAAGACCAGCCTCGCAAATCCCGACGGCCTCTCAAGGCGGATGAGAAGAAAGATGAGGGGGCAGGAGATCCTATCAAAATCTTGCTCGAAGAAGCCCTCGAGCGGCAAAGGAATGCGATGATGGATAGCTTTGCGCAGATCCTTCAGCGGCTACCTAGAGGTGATGCATTGGCTTCCAGCAGCTACTCTAGAAATGCCACGCCCTTTAAGGTACAAGTTAATTTTGAAATCCCCATATTCGAGTGTCAAATAGATGCAGATGTTGTAGATAAGTGGTTAAATCTATTGGAGGGTTATTTTTATGTTCATGAATTTTCGATTCGGGAAAAGATTGTTTTTGCTCTTCTCAAAGCAGCCCCCCATGTCAAGGACTGGTGGGAAACCTACTGCAAGCATAAGGATGAAAGTACTGAATCACTATTTTCATCCGCACCCATCTGGAATTCATTCTGGGAGGCCATCAAGGAGTAGTACTACCCTGTCGGAAGCTATGAGGATGAATACATAAAGTGGACCACGCTGCGACAGGGAAGGGACCAAGACGTGCCGGAGTTCACCAATCTTTTCCATACCCTTCGCACAAAGTTGGGGATCAAGGATTCAGAGAAGAATTTGATACTCAAATACCGTGGCTGCCTACACAAGTACATCCAGGAAGAAATAGAATTCTTGAACATCTCCTCGCTCGGCACAGCATACCGGTATGTCGTCAAGGTCGAGCATAAGTTCAAACAAAAGAAGCGAGACTTTGGATCTGTGAATCTGAAGCAAGGGAAAGGTGCCCCTAAACCACATAACAAAGGACAAAGCCAAGGCGGGGCAGCCCAAGACAACCCGCCAAAGCTGCAAGCAAATAACAGCACCGCGAAGCCGAAAAAGGACATGGGAAAATGGTGTGAGTTCCATAAGAGCTCCACTCACAACACAAGTGAGTGTCGGGCCAAGAAGTCACTAGTGGCTGAGCTAAAGGTTTCTGAATCAGATGCATGTTCCGACTCTGAGTCAGAACATGGCAAGGGGAATGACAAAGGGAAGCAGATCATTGATGCGGATCCCAACGCCATTGTTGCTACTACCAAGATCCAGAAAAATGAACCTGGAGATCCAGAGGAGAAGGAGCGTCTCTTCCACTTCCAGATGTGGTTAAAGGGCTCCCCACTACAGTTCATTGTCGATAGCGGGAGCCAAAAGAACCTCATTTTGGCAGAGGTCGTGAAGCAGTTGGGCTTACCGACCACAACACATCCACAATCATACACCATTGGGTGGCTTCACCAAGGACGGGATCTTCGCGTGAGCCAGCAGTGTCGCCTTCCATACAAAATCAAGC
>APFE030893182.1:0-11372 GCA_000404065.3 Pinus taeda
TGAGCTATTAATATACATTTGTTTGTATGAATACATTCTCATCGTGCAATAATTTTTAAAAGTCTATTAATTTTTAAAAACATTATACACCTTTAAAACTATAAATGGCTAATTAAAAAAAATTAAACTATAGATGGCTAATTAAAAAAATTAAAATACTTTAAGCAATCTAAATTAAATTTGAATACATATGTAATATTTATAAAATAACTAAATTTATTTTCAAATGTCTAAAGTGTCAATTTCTTTTTTTGAATAAATTTGGGTTTTTTTACATTTTTAATAAATTTCAAATTGAGATAAATTTTATTTCGCTTAAAAGCTTTATTGTACAATAAAATGCTTCCAAACATTTTAAGCACAAGTGGTATGTTTTTGGTTCTTTCCTTTTGTGTAAGTTACATTCACTTTATGACATTCTAGTTTGATGAGTTACTAAAAATTTCATCCATAAATGTGAGTAAGCATCTCTTGAATTTAAGACACATTGAAAGTTACACCTGCGATATTTGGTTGTGGGTTTTCGGGGACATGATAAGTGAGTCGATTAGTCTCACTACTTGATTTACCCATGACAAGTGATTCAATTGATTTGGCTGTCTAATTTAGCCCATGATATATCTAGACATGCACTCACAAATTGTATAGTTACCTTTCATGCAATAATTGGCTAAGGAGAACTTTCAATGAGCAATGTTTGTGTGATGTAAATGCCTTCATCGAGGATAACCAAAAAATATATTCCAAACTCTCTCATTGTTCATACTATTTGGAAAACAATGCATTACGCATTAGTGTGCCTCACAACTCCATCGCCCATTTAACTTCAAAAGCTCGTAATGCACCTCCTTTTAGGCCTCTATTTGTTTTTACCCCAATGCACCTTTCCACAAATTCTTGCAATTCTCAATCAACCAAGAATACAATTTAACTAACATGCCCCTACATATTAATAAATTGGTTCTTATACTCTCTCTCTCTCTCTCCATGGACTAAGCTTATAAACCTAGAAAAAGTTGGCGAGGCAAGAGCCCCTGGCCCTACACACTAATAGATTGTTTCCTATACTTTATCCACTGGCCAAGCTTACAAGGCAAGAAAAAATTTCCAAGACATCACCACATACACATTTTGATCACTTGGCCAAGCACATTACAAACAATATCCTACATTAGCACTTGTTATGGCCCCAAAGCATTAACAACCAAATTGACCTATCGTCCTCTTGCCATTTGTTTTTCTTACATCATTGTAATGAATACATATATCAAAGATTGTGCCAAAATCCACCCCTTTTTTTAATTTTGTTTTTGCTAGTGTAACTTACATTGTCAATCAATATTGTTAGTGATACATTGTTATCATAACCTTATTTACTTGGCCAAGCACATTACAAACAATATCCTACATTAGCACTTGTTATGGAACCAAAGCATTAACAACCAAATTGACCTATCATCCTCTTGCCATTTGTTTTTCTTACATCATTGTAATGGAATACATATATCAAAGATTGTGCCAAAATCCACCTCTTTTTTTAATTTTGTTTTTGTTAGTGTAACTTACATTGTCAATCGATATTGTTAGTAATACACTGTCATCATAACCTACAATGAATACATATATCAAATATTGTGCCAAAATCCACCTCTTTTTTTAATTTTGTTTTTGTTAGTGTAACTTACATTGTCAATCGATATCGTTAGTTATACATTGTCATCATAACCTTGTTTAAATAAAGTGAAAAAAACCCCTTGTTTAAATATATAGAATTGATGAATATTGAAAACCACATATTAACTAGCTTTATATTGCGCCAATGTCATTATTGGCCCATTGGCATGACATGTTGATTTACATTAGCCTTACCCATTAGTCGGGTCCCATTGACTCAATCCAAATATCCTTATAGTGAGAAGCGCCAAGTCTACCAATTCTAAACAAAAAAATATAACTTTCAACTTTTGGGAAAGCTGAAATTTAAGATGATTACCCGACACTTTCCCTATCCCAAGAGTACTTCCGACATGCCCTCCTAACTGCTTTAAAATTATTATCCAATTATAAAGATGATATTAATGAGATTACTTACCTTCCATGCATCGAATCACGAAATGCAAAATATAATAAATGATATATTTATATAATAACAAATTTTATAACATTAAAAGGAAAACTAATAACAATATGCAACTCGTTCCCAGATGTGGGTGGCTTCCAATCCTAAGGCAACCATGTTAATTTTAAGTACGTTCTATGCTTAGAGCAATTTATTTCAATTTTCATAGTTAGCTCAATATCTTTTCCAGAGTAGCAATCACATCATCAACATTAAAATAAACATAAATCACAGAAAACAAGCCAAGACAAGACACAAGATGTGGCACTAACCAGGGACAAACCCCAATGTGGGGAAACCCTTGATCAATTCTTCTTATATGTTCTTCAATAGTTCAGCACAGAGAGAATGAGAGAGAGAGTACATTTACAACCGAAGTCAACAATTAGACTTCCTAGGTAAAAATAGATCATCTCTACATGAGATCAGTTGAAGACAGGTTGCTTCCACTAATTCTCCAAGCTGATTCCTTCACCTATCATTGTGTTGCATCTCGTCATCATGTTGCACCTCAGTGTGCTACACCATGCTGCACCCATCATCACATTGTTGGACCTCATGACCATGTTGTACACATCATCACATTGTTGGACCTCATGACCATGTTGTACACATCATACCATTGCACCTTATGCTGTCATTATTGTCCCATGTACCATATTGTTGTCCCAGTGTTAGTGACATTGCCATTCCATGTTTACCATAATGCTGTCTCGTTTGCTTGCTCCATCAAGATTCGTTGTTGTCCCAAGTACCATTGCTGCTTTGCTGCACCATGTACTAGCTGTCCCATCTAGACATGTTGTACCTTGCTGCTCCAAGTACTAGATGTCCCATCTAGACATGTTGTACCTTGCTGCTCCATGCACTCGCTGTCCCAACTAGACATGTACCTTGCTAACCCCATGTATTGTTTCATGTACTTGTTGTCCATGTATTGCATCATGTACAACAATATTGTTGTCCCACTATAACACCTACATCACACATAGATTTCCATGTTGTCACCTACAGCACACATAGGTCCTTCTTACGTGGCTAGGTCTCCTTTTCTCGCTGTGTATAAGTCTCCTCAATTGCTATGAATATGGCATCTTTTTATTGTGGACTTAGGCCTCCTCTAACTGCGGATTTAGGCCTCCTCTAATTGTGGATTTAGGCCTTCTTTAACTGCCGCCAGACCTCTACCTTAACCGCTGCTAGAGCTCTCCTCCATCTACCGCTGAGTCTCCTTTCCACCTGCAGCTAGGGCTAGTTTGTGGCTCCATTTAGATCTACGGCTAGGGCTAGGTCTCTTCTCTAGGACAACAGCTTAGGTCTCTTCTAGACCAGCGTTGAGAGCAGTTTAGAACTTCTCCTTGCTGTGCTATAGTAGCCTCCTCCATCACTGCGTTAAGGCTGACTAGGGCTTCTTCATTTGGGCAACGTAGAACCTAGGGCACTCCCTCTAGATAGCATAGAACCTTTCTCTATTATGGCAAGGTTATCCCTTAGGATCTCTCCTCCTACTAAATCCCAAAGCCAAGTAGAGAGGAAGAAATCCCAAGTGAGTGTGTCCAAATAACTTTCAAGGCACCTCTATTTATGCTAAAATGTTGAGCACATGTGGGGTTTATTTGGTTGTTGGCCAACCTTGACAAATTGTCCCATAACACAAATAAATTCATATCTCCATGAATACTTATCGAAATTGGATGATCTTTAAATCAATCCTACACCTCTCGATGAGAGGGATCCAAGAAAAATATCAGTTGCCATTAACAAGATGACCCGTGTGGAGTTTGGCCCTAGTTGCCAATTTTAACAAACCATTACTATCATGCTTAAGGAATTAAAAGCCATGAATTCGTGGCAGATCAAAACCACCACCCCTAAGACATTTGCTCCAGCTATAAGATCCATGCACATATTTGTCACGCTCCTACATTCACTCCTACATCACTCCACGTAAAAGCGTTTGGCTAGCAGCATTAAACCTCCTCCCTGGTGCTCACCTCGACAACAACCATTAGCATTAAATCCCCTCCCTGACACTCACCTCAACATCACTCCCTCGCCATAGTCACACTTAAGAGTATCACCCTCATGTTCACTTTGCCATGTGCATCCTTCTCTTGCCTCAGTTTGTCACCCAAATCACTTTGAACCCTTTCCACTCCCTCCTTTAATATCGCCATCGTGCCCTCTCAACACCAACTATCCAAATCCTCCCCAACCTTAGCATCATGGTTCAAGAGCAAGGCAAAGCTAGCTGAGCAAGTCGAGGTCATGGCCGACCTCTAAACCCGCCCTAGCATGGTAGCAACAAAGACTGCTTTGACCCAAGCATTCCTCGGAGGTATCATTGTATGGTAGCATATATAGATCTCGAGGAAACAACTATCTTCAGAGTCAATCTTTGGTCCCTCTCGAGCGCACTCACCTACAACCTTTGAGATGTTGAAGACACCCCCATCCTCTTCAACAATCAAATGGGTGATCTTGATTTCCACTTCTGCCAAGCTCGTAAAGCTCAAGAAGTCATGGTAAAGACCATGGGCTATAATCTCACTCCCACCTCCTCCAAGTCACCATTGATCGCTACTCCAGATTGCACCACCTCTCCTTCATTAGGCATGCACTCCCAGCGACTTCACGCACATGATGAAGTTGGTCTCCCGTGGCAGCACAATTCCAACACCTCCCAAGTGAAGCAATGTGTCGTCTTCTGCACCTTCTCATCCTTGGGAAGACCCAATCTACTTCGGCCATGTTCCCATTGTTCATGAAAATCCTCCCAACATGTCGACTAGCAAGTATATGCTCGTGCTCACAACAATTATTTTGTTCTCTCAAGTTCCCGAAGTCTCCTCCACGCATTTTGTCAATGCCAAATGTAACCAGGTTTGTAATCACAGTTTGGACATTATGATATTGGTATGTAAAACTGGTCAAGCCATCTCCTAACTGTAATCTATATACATATGTTCTAATTAATCAAAGGCTCACTTACAAAAAAAACAATATGTAACTCTACTCCATAATTGAAAGTTGGAATCAACCACTCTAGATATATTTTAAGTATAAATCTTGATTCTTCGAAAATTGTCTTCAATTGTAGTCAATTTCTTGTATAATTTTAACTAATCCTATGGGGGTACTAATAGTAGATCTCTTCCAAGTTTTTATGTCCTAGTTAGTAGACTATAATAATATTTCTTTATTTTGCTAAGTTTCTCCTACCTAGATGGACTAGAAGCTTTGAAGGGCTTACAATTTTTCCATAACTATCTTAACAAAGATCAATTCACATCAAGCCTCTTCTGCGAGTTCATTTGGCAAGAACATGAAAATATAAAATAAACCTTAATATAAAATTTCATTTTCAAATTCCCAGTTGCTTACCCATGGCTGTGTGTGCTGACCCATGGCTGCGTGCTGGGAGAAGCTGAGTCATAAAAAAAATGTAGATTACATCTTGATGATCAATATATTAGCTTCAATGCATTGGTTCACAAAGTGCAAAATGTAATAAAACTATCTTATGATAACAAAATATGAAGCATAAAAAATAAATATAACAACAATATTTAACTGCTACAACACGAGTATCTCAATGAGATAAATATTTGACTGCTACAACGAGTATCTCGATGGAGTCATTAAGAAATGATGCGGATTACACCTCAATGAACAGGGCAAGCTTTTAATGCTCTTCATTTATCAACCATAACAAAGCACTAATCTAAGCAACTATTTCCGCTGAAGAATCATGATCTGGCCTGACATATGCCTGCCCAGGACATCGGTTGGACAATCGACCGCGGCAACCAAGCAACTGTAGAAGGAAAATAATTAGAATAATACAAAATAATCAACTAAACATTCAAAATATAAATATATACGAAGTAACGTGTATTCACTTCCACTCACGTTGGCATGCACACCATCGGGAATAATTATGTTTTCAGGCTTCCACTTCAAGTAGTCAGCTCTGATATACTTAGTGAACCCCCTAAAAGATGCATATAACAATGAATTATTTTCTGCTGACAATAATTTTCTGTCTGACAGGGAATTTGAACTTTGGCATGACATGGAGCTTCTTGGACATGATTTGAGTGGTTGTCCCTCCATCGTAAAGGAGCACTTGGCCTATGGCCCCGTGTGCACAAGTTCCCTGCAGTTTTCCGAATGCTCCTCTCATACCAGTTTGAAGCCTGTCTCACAACTAAGGATTATTATTATTGTTCAACATACTAAAAAACATATCAATCCTTCTTAACAAGAGTGCTCAAAGATAATTCGCCTATTTTGATGATATTAAGAAGTCTATGATTTTAAAAGTGCTTTTAATGTAATACTTTTCAAATTTTGTTGAAGCCTGTCTCACAACTAAGGATCATTATTATTGTTCAACATACTAAAAAACATATCAATCCTTCTTAACAAGAGTGCTCAAAGATAATTCGCCTATTTTGATGATATTAAGAAGTCTAAGATTTTAAAAGTGCTTTTAATGTAATACTTTTCAAATTTTGTCTTCAGTGTAATATTCTATGCTGCCACTTCTGCTTATCACAGTACTTAAAAGATGAACAAGAAAATATATTTATCTTCAAAACTAAACTAACTACTTGTTCTATCTACAGGAATTTCAATTTTGTTGAGATGAAATTCTTACTCCGAAGTTGGATGACAATCATATTTATCTTCAAAACAAACTCTATCTACTTGTTCTATCTACAGGAATTTCAATTTTGTTGAGATGAAATTCTTACTTTGAAGTTGGATGACAAAATATATTTATGTTCAAAACTAACTCTATCTACTTGTTCTATCTACAGGAATTTCAATTTTGTTGAGATGAAATTCTTACTTCAAAGTTGGATGACAAAATCATATTTATCTTCAAAACTAACTCATATCTACTTGTTCTATCTACAGGAATTTCAATTTTTTTGAGACGAAATTCTTCCTTTGAAGTTGGATGACAAAATCATCATTGAACCGTAGAATTACATTATCAAACCTCATATTTCATATCTGATCATGTATATGTATGATCATGGAGATGTCCATGTATGAAATTAAATAACGAAATTACATATTCAATGAACTATGCAACTTGAATTTCAAATAATAAACTGTTTAAGAGGAATAACATATGAAATCAAAAAATGATGTCAGTTTATGAAAGACTAATAGTACAACTTTGGTGAGCTTAGAAACTTATTGCAAATGGCCTCCTATTAGAGGAATATAGAAAGATGTCGCCTGACAGCAAAGAACTATAGAGATACTGCCCATATTTAAAGATAACAAATAACCTCTATCTACAGGAATTTCAATTTTGTTGAGATGAAATTCTTACTTTGAAGTTGGATGACAAAATATATTTATCTTCAAAACTAACTCTATCTACTTGTTCTATCTACAGGAATTTCAATTTTGTTGAGATGAAATTCTTACTTCAAAGTTGGATGACAAAATCATATTTATCTTCAAAACTAACTCATATCTACTTGTTTTATCTACAGGAATTTTTATTTTTTTTAGATGAAATTCTTCCTTTGAAGTTGGATGACAAAATCATCATTGAACCGTAGAATTACATTATCAAACCTCATATTTCATATCTGATCATGTATATGTATGATCATGGAGATGTCCATGTATGAAATTAAATAACGAAATTACATATTCAATGAACTATGCAACTTGAAAATTTCAAATAATAAACTGTTTAAGAGGAATAACATATGAAATCAAAAAATGATGTCAGTTTACGAAAGACTAATAGTACAACTTGGTGAGCTTAGAAACTTATTGCAAATGGCCTCCTATTAGAGGAATATAGAAAGATGTCGCCTGACAGCAAAGAACTATAGAGATACTGCCCATTTTTGAAGATAACAAATAACCAGGATATATATTGAGTGTAGTCTGCAGAGAAGCCCCATGTGTCCAGGTTGTAACAGTCTAAGCAAATATTTTTGTTGATATCAACTTAAAAAATTCAAGTTATACAGAGGTACTACACTAATAAATAATCAGGATATACATTCAGTGCAGTCTGCAGAGAAGATCAATGTTTCTCAGTTATAACAGTCGAAGCAAAAAAAAATTGTTGATGTGGACTTTTAAAATTCAAATTATACAGAGGTACACTAATACCAACCCAAAATGCAACAAAAGACCATTGTGATATGATGCAAAATATTAATTGCAAATTGAGCACCTTTGGCATTTCCTTAACAGAGAGATTCAAGCAACTCAAGCTAAAGATTACAAAGAATTTGATCAATCTGTTGTGAATGCGGCAAGCCATGGAAGTACTATATGCTACACACAGATCATACAAATCTCCAATACCCAACCATAAAATACCATGAGAAATGGGTGGAAAAATACCTGAATGACACTTAAGCTTCTGTGCATTTGAATTATGCGCTAGATATTGAAATTTCAAAGCAAAACTATATTTTATATTAGATGGACTTTTCAGATGGCAGTTGATCTAATAACAAGCTATTCAGTGCCAAAGATTCTCTAAATCAATTGATAAGAAAAACAATCTCAAGAGGAAAACTGAGGTGAACTCCCAAGAAGTAATAGAACTGAAAATTAACTATGATATTTACAGGTATGAACAAAAGCCTTCACACTGGAGGTAAAATCACAGTAGGGAATTCTTGAGATTTATTAATATCCAACAAATAACCACAAAAGTGCAAAACCAACTCCAAAGATATGTAAGTGTTGATAAGCATCTAACTAAGACAATCACTAGGTCTAACCAACTCCAAAAGATATATAACAAACAATATCATAGGGGGATTGATAGAAGTAAGAGTCCAAGACTCAAACTGAACATCTTGATGCAAGACTAAAGTGCAAGACTCAAACATGATATAGATACCAAGCACCAAACATTAACAAAGAAAATTCTCACACATTTCGAAATACATATTAACATGTCACTTATTCGTTGTAAAACACAATCATATAAATGAAACTCAGACCACAATCATTACACGAAATTTTGCATTGAAATTCATGATCACAATGTAATAGAAAACAACAAATTCATGATCACAATGTAATAGAAAACAACATCAATAAATGTATAGAGTAAAAGCATACAACTTGATCATACAAAAATTCAATCACTGAATAGGGATACAAAAATTTTGCAATTACCATGCACGAATCAATGTACATACAATAAAGACATACTACTTGATCATACACAAATTGAGCTACTAAACAACATTCAAAAATTGTGCAATTATCACAAGAATCCATGGTTGGAAAAATATTATATTGACTAAATCACATGCATTTACATAGCTTCAAGTTTATTTAAAATTCGAGAATTTCAATTAACATGTTAAAAATGTTTATGTTGATGCATTATTGATACTTTTTAATTTACAATCTATTAAACTAAAACTATCTAGTTCTCAAATAAAGAAATAAAAGTAAATTAAAAGATAAGGTGGAGAGAGGGAAACAAACCCTTGAGGATAGCCATGGTCCATCCTCAAGAGCAATGAGAAAGGGCTTTAGCCCCTTCCAACAAAATAATACTTTTTATTATTATAATGTCTTTAGAGTAATTCCATAATAAACATGAAAAATAAATGAAAGCTGGTTTCTTTTGGCTCAAGATAACATAATGAACTCATATCTAGATATTTCATCTATCTTAGCAGGATTATACATTCTTCATATCTTTCTTATCATCTGCGAAAACAACAACTATTATTAAAATTTAGTGTTGATCTATGCCTTATCTATAAATCAAAAGAATCCAAAATATAAACCTGAATATAGTCGAAAGTGATTGGAGAGAAGAATCCACCAAGAAATTCAATCTGAGTAGATATGACAATGAAATTTGTGAATATAATAAATCCACATACACAAAAATCGAAGGTAAATACTACCACGGTTTGCTATTTAGAGTGAATTGAGCATTATTGGCATCGAGTAGATATGACAATGAAATTTGTGAATATAATAAATCCACAAAAACAAAAATCGAAGGTAAATACTACCACGGTTTGCTATTTAGAGTGAATTGAGCATTATTGGCATGTTCACACGAGGAAGAAGCAGTGAAACATTTCAAAATGGCCCAATGAAATTTGTGAATATGATAAAGCCACAAACTCACAAGGTTAAAAAGGTAGATACTACCATGTTTTACTATTTGGAGTGAATTGAGTAATATTGAGAGGGTCACAAGAAGAAGCAGTGAAGCCACAAACTCACAAGGTTAAAAAGGTAGATACTACCATGTTTTACTATTTGGAGTGAATTGAGTAATATTGAGAGGGTCACAAGAAGAAGCAGTGAAGCCACAAACTCACAAGGTTAAAAAGGTAGATACTACCATGTTTTACTATTTGGAGTGAATTGAGTAATATTGAGAGGGTCACAAGAAGAAGCAGTGAAACATTTGAAAATGGTCGACTCTCTTGCAAATTGAATTGAGGTGGGGCAGCAACAACAATCACATGGAAAGCCTTGGTTGGTTGAAAGTTTCTAGCCAAGCACACAGCCCTATTGATTCGATGTGCCTTGCCAAATCATGTGAACATCTATTTTTATCCTTTCAAAGAGGCGAACAATATGTGATAAATAATAATTGTTAAATGTTATTTTATGTACACATTTTGATGACCTTAACAAATGTATTGTTAAAAAACCTTAATGCCAGCCAACATAATAATATATTTTCCACTGGATGTCCAAATTGTAACCATATGAATAAAGCCATCCAGCATTCTTTCCTTTTTGAATAAAAAGACATCCCAATCAAATCCATACATATGGTCCACATGCGACTGTTCAGAAAATTTGACACATTAAATTACAAGTCCAACATAACTCAGAAATTGAATATATATATAAACCAAATATATTGAATCCAAATATAATCCCAGAAATTCAATCTGAGTAACGAACTAACCTGTATAGATTTTTGAATCCAAATATAATCCCAGAAATTCAATATGAGTAACGAAATAACCTGTATAGATTTTTGATAGTAGGTAGGTTTTAGCTAAGAATGATAAAATAAATCACTGAAGAGCGTTGTCGGGACCCTACCCTTGGATGTAACAGATTCTTAACCTAGAAAATATAACAGATTATGTGCGAAACCTGAGATAGCTAATGCAGAAGCAAACCATTGATATTATTTAAGGGACAGGTAGAAATCTAGGAGAGAAGCATATCCACTTTTACAAGAAATTCAATGCAT
>APFE030893205.1:1830-16543 GCA_000404065.3 Pinus taeda
CGCGCCCCCACTGTCACACATTAGAGGACACATTTACGGACCTGTGACCAGTGACATAACTTGAAAACACTTGCATTGAGGCCTCCTAAGTATGAAGTTCAATAACCCTGAAGACACCTTCTGAAGATTAGCCTTGGAAAATGCCTTTTTCCCATTAGCGCGGGCCCACAGTGTATTACACCGCGCCAATGGCTCAGTCCTTACAAAGAGGGCGCGCCCATAAGCGCTTTGTCCCAGAGCACGGCCTGCGCCACACAAATTAGGCATGATTTTTGGCCAGCGCATGCTAGAATGCTTTTTCCCTTGCGACTCACTCAGTTCCCTCAGGGAAAAAGCCCACAAAAGCATCCGGGTTCCGGCTTTTCTATCCAAGGCAATGGTATGAGACATTACCAAAACTCAGAACGTGTCTACATACGATGAATATCTCTTCTCCCTTCACCTATAAAAGCCCGTTCCCCCATAATGAACAGGCTAGTTCAGAGTTTTTGGAGATTAAAGCGAAGGAGCAAACAAGCTAGTGTGAGAGAGATAATCTTTTGAGCTGAAAGTTGAAAGTAAGATTATGCTACCGGATTGATGAGAGAGGAAGTGATTTTGTGAGACGTGTCGGACTGACTGCCCACCCAGCTAGAAGAGTTTTACAGTGTCAAGCCTTAAGTGGTTGTAATCTCTTCTCTCATTATTTTAATGCAAAGCGACTGTCATTATGGTTTCATTTATGTGTTACATCGGTGATATGTGAATTGTATCTTGCTTGACTGGTACATAGTTGTATGTTTTTTGGATTTTATGCTTGTTGTGGTTTATTCTTCACTTGTGCAGGTATCTATGAGCGAATAGCGACCGGCCGGAGATAGAGGATAGGAGCGACACTTTCCCCCACAACAAACAAGCGTTGGATCCCAGGTTGGTCTCCTAGATCAACTGTTAAGTTATATAGCTAGAAACTTGCATGCAGCGTGATTGATTGTTGCTAGACCCCTTCGGGGCTAGTGGGATCCACCTCTATCCGCAGAGGAGATTTACCTCCGCAACAGGGGGCCAGACCCAGGTTCAACATTAGTTAGCAAAACAAATCCCTACACTACTGGCCCTTTTGGCATCAACCTATAAAGCGCGAACTGAAGTCTCATCCGAAGCAGTATGGCAGGATGCTGGAACCAAGTTTTTGCACCCATAGATGGTTATGATGTTGGTTTATTTTGGCTATACCTGCCTTCACGTAGGTTGCTTAGCCCTTTGTTCCACCCTTCACTAACTTCCCGAAAGGGCACAATTAGCTTTCACACAACCCCAACCTATGGCTCAGAGACTTTCTCACTGCTAGGGAAGCAAACTGCGATATCTCCGAAACTAGGCTAAGTGTCTTACTTATCTTATTAACCAATCTTATTTAGCTTCACATAAATAGATGTTCTTACTTGCATTCACTTAACCAACACATTTACATACATTTGTGCATCATATAAGCATTATAAGTGAAATTCATACCCAACATAACAAGATGCATAAATAGGAAATAAAGATGCAAAAATTGTAGAATACTTCTCTTTAGTGATAATTTCGGATGATTAGAGACTTGACCCACCCTGCGCACTCAATTGTATGGGTCCGCACACTCAACTATGGAATTCTACCCTAGGCCTCTGCGCGCTCAGCTACAGAGCCTCTACCTACGCTAAGATCCAAACTACTTAGAGCTTAACTCTATTTATACAATTAGCTGACATTACATTTCCAAAATAAGGGTGGACAACCCTATGACTCCTTAACACTTGCCCGCTCCATGACCACAAAATGCAGAGTATTTACACTTGGATTACAAAATTTGACCAAAAAAAACTACCCTTGGGGGATCCCGCATTCAACAGGCCCCCAACACAAACATCGTGACTCGCCCTTGGGTCACTCTGTAGGTGCAGAGATCTTAGAGTGAAGACCTCCCAACTCCATTTGGATGACGGCAACCTTAGCAGTGCACTAAGTGCCCTCCTACTGGACTTCTTCCACTCCCTACTTGGTGACTTCTGCTGAACTACCTGTTGGATACCTATACCAATAGGTTTCATATTTCATGATTGGCAAATTCAAATGCCAAATATGCTCTACTTTACTGACTCAAAGATCCCATATTTCCAAGGAAAAGCAAGGTGTGTACATGCCTTCATGCCTATTAAAGTGTTGATGGATGGTCCAACAGTCAAATCTGGATCATGCCATGTTTTAATTTTTTGTTGTAGAAATAGAGAAAGAAATCTGTCCAAACTGTTTAATCTTGGCAGATCAGTAGTTAGGCAGAGAAACTAGGGGTCCCAACTGCTTAATCTGGGGCCTTGGAAGAAATAAGGGTAGTGCTAGATAGGAAATCAAAGGAAAAAGCCAATGGAAAAGAGAAGGCACATAAAGGGTTTGCAAGTCCAAGTGCACCCTCCAAGAAGAAACAAAAAATGCTAGGCAAAATAGTTGGGTAGGTAAATAGGGTTGCAGAAGTGGTGTTACTTCCAAGCTGAAACTTTTCCAGTCAAATACAAGGAAAACATCATGACGAAGCATGTCTAACTTCCCTTTTCCTGATTTACCACTCATTACTAACCTCCCTTCACAAGATGTGTTTATTAGAGAGATTCAAGGTTTTATGTTGGTTCTTATGGCCTTCAGAAGCCACATTTCTTGTGTAAAGTTCTTTTCATTTTGATCTACTCTTCAAACTAAGTTGTTTTCAAGAAAACTTAGTGATACCACTCTTCATTCACCTTCTCCCTCCATATTGACCTCTAACTTGTATTATTTAACTCCCTATGTCACCCTTTCCCTACTACTATAACACCATGGTGTATAAATCCTAAGCATTGTATAAATACCCCCTCCTTGGCATTATAGCCATATTGTTCACTAATAGGGAATTGAATTAACACCTGGTTAGCTCAAGAACCGAAGCCTAACCTCCTATCTCCCCAGCACTCATTGGCCCATTCAACCCTTCATTTTTGTCCTAAGAACCTTGGAAAACCCCTTATTTACCATTATACCCGCTCAAAAAACCAAAAAATGCCTAAAAACCCACCTTCCCCGCCTTATCCTAAGGTCGGGACCCAGTTCCGCTGTTTGCATGAAAAATGTCATTAAAAACCATTTATCCTAAGTTCTAATGCATATGCGAAATTACAAAGGAAAATGCATAAAAAACCCAGTTTTCCTAAGTTTCGGGTTTAATTCACTTTTTATGAAAATACATAGCGGACCGATGAAAAACATTGAAAATCCCGAGGGTCTCGCTGGGCACGAATATCAAGAAAAATTATTATTTAAATACCCACCCGATGACCGTATCGCTCGTGCAGATCCCTGGCCCGATAGCCGTCCGATCAAGCTCCTTTAATCCGACAGTCGTCGTGAATTTCGGAGCGGCCCCGACATCCGACAGATATCGTCCGATATCTGTCAGACATTGATGTCATGCGGGGTCGACGCGTCGCCCCCAAAATCCATCGGAGCCCCCTCTGACAGATTCCTCACCGTATAAGAGGTGGCCCGATATCATGCCACCCGTCCACCTATGTCAGCGCCCTCGTACCGTCGGTGTCAGCGCCACGACCGCGCGTCTCGCCCACCACTGGTCCACATAGTCCGCCACCTCACCGCCCCTGTGGACCGGTCATAGGCTGCCACGTGACCCGATGACATCATGCTGATGTCATCCAACACGGACCCACCTGTTGACGTCATGCTGACGTCATTTAAAAAAGGCGCCAATGACCCGAAAAAGCCATATTTTGTCAAAAATTACGCGTTTTTGCACTTTTTGCAAAAAACGTTGCTGCGCTCTCTGCATGCGTTTCACGACGAAGAATTCACCAACCTACTCAAAACAAATAGGAGTTCTTCAGTGCGCATACCCACCTGTTGTTCCGACCCAGGCCATTAATCTACCAGGTATTTGTCTGTGAAAACCTCTCTGAAACCTGGTTTTCTCTGTAAATGCTAAAAATTACGTTAAGCACAGAAAATGCCTAAATTCACCAGAAAACTACTTACACCCAACTCCCTCTTGGAAAATTGACGGTCAAATTTCACTAGCCAAGCCATTTAGACTGCAATTTCAGTGAAAAACCCGCATTCTTCGTTCGCGCAGACGTGAACTAGATACCATAACCTGCACTCAATTGCTGAGGAAGGTCTGTTAAACACTATAACTTGCCTTCTCAAGGAGCCAAAACAGTATTCCAATTGCTGTGAACTTGCCCTGTTTCCTTGCATTTTCAATTCTCCTCTCCACTCAGGCAGTGCTCTTCTAGCCCAAGAAACAGAAGTTTATTTATCAATCAGAACCCAAACAACGATGGAGACTCCAGTTGCACCAGTTGCCCTCAATGTTGCTCCCTTGAATGCCCCTCAGAGAGAGCTGGAGTGGCAGGATTTGGCAGACCTAGACCACCAACTTAGAGGACTCCTCATCGAAATGCAAGTTCCACCTTCATCTACTAAATGAGCTTAAGGCTAGACATAAGGATGGAACAGACATACTAGGCATTTGGGATTCCTTCCTCCCAATATTCAAGCTCCCTCAGGTCAACCAGTTCCCTGACCTGATTCATCTATGTGCTGTCTGCTATGACCCCATGCAAAGAGCTGTGCTTGACCCTACAGGTGCAGTGGTATTCTACATGACCCTTGAGGCCATCAGAGAGATGCTGCAGTTCAAGACCCAGAAGAAACTGGTCCCCTTGTCTCTAAGGGATTTGATCAACCAAGGAGCCAAGATACTGACAGATGCACAGATCCTAAAGCTAAACCAACTGTTCATTACAAACTCTGACACTGTGCTGCACCCTCCTATTTTTGATGGCTACCTCAATCAACTGGGTGTTGATCTTGCATATATGATTAGTTCCATTTTGGGGTACAAGTCACTGGAGTTTGTTGATGAAACGGTGCTAGTAATGATGACTATGTTCTCCCCTGGCAAGACTCCAATTTGTTATGACTATGCCACATACATTTCAGATAAGATGGATGAGTAGTTCTTGAACTTGTCCAGAGAGAAGGTGTTCAGATACACCTCCTATATCTACCACCTCATTCTTTATCATCAACATGAGAAGTTCTCCTTTGAGATTAAGAAGACAGATGCAGCAGGCAATCCAATACCTACTCCCCATATACATACTATGAGTTCATAGACCTCTTCATCCATCCAACCATGTCCTTATTCTTAAGCTCACCTCCTCCAAGACTGACTGATGAGATGCAGAGGATTCTGTAGCTATCCAAGGTATACAGCATAGGGGATTGGTACTTTTACCAACACTACACTGTAATCAGAATATATGGGTGTGAGTTACGCCCATACAGATTGCCCAAGTATGTGCCTATGAGACTGTTTGCCCTTGAATATTTCGAGCAATTTGGCAATGCTGATATGGTACACTTTGCAGGCAAGGGCAAGAAGGCACAGCTAAAGGTAAAAAATCAATTGGGCCACCTTGTCTTGAATAAAAGGGAAGGCTGGAAAGAAGCTGATAGAAAGCTAGAATGCCTTGGCCTAAAAACCAGCTTCCTTTGGAAGCCCTATGACCCTAATAAATTCATATCCTTAAGAAGGCTAAAATACAAGCTCTCTAGCTATGACCATGTGAGCATGCCCCACATTGAAAGATTTACCAACCAACCAAAATGGAGAAGGGGCACATTGGAGGAACCAGTCACACAAGAAGAACTGAATGAAAGAGCTAGAAGGCATCTATTGAAAATGGTTGACTTGGAATCCCCTCCACAGGTATTCGCTCTGCCAAAGCCTCAAGCAGGAGCAGCTGCCTCATCATCTGCAGCACATCAAGAGGCAATACAAACCACAGGCCAAGCTCAGAGCAAAGGCAAGGAGAAGGACATGGAAGAGCCACAGGCATAATAGGGACAGGTGCAGCCACCCCAACAGGTACAGTAGCAAAAGGACCAAAAGGTACAGGGGGAACAAATAACAGAGACCCCAATGGCCACACAGCAACAACCAGCACAAATGGCAACCCCAAGGCAGGATTCAAGGATAGACTCCTCTGTCCTCCAAACCCCTCAAAGGGAGGATGTGAACAGGAAAAGAGATAGGGAAACTCCCCTTACTGCATCACCAGAGAAAAGGCAAAGACTAAATCCCTTCTCTGAAGAAGAAATGCCAATGGGACAGACTTCAAGAACAGGCCTGCCCAGCATGGAGGCCTCAGCCAGCTCCTTCCAACAGGAGAAAGATAGGGCAGTAGTAGGAGAAGTGAGCTCCTCGGGACAAAGGAGGCAAGGTGAGAAAAGCATTAAGCAGCAGTTTAAGGATATCAAGAGCAGAAATGAACCATTAAAGCTGCAACTTTACAATCACCTATTGAAAATGGCTCCTACAAACCAACAAAGGCTCATGTCTGCATATGATACACAGGAAGGAAAGATGATCATGAGCCATTTTACACCAACAGTGCAGCAACCACAATCAGCTGCAGACTATATCAGGACCAACCTGGAGGTCCTGTCAAAAGACATCCACCCAATGGATCAAATAGAGCTGCATAAACAGACAGGTGAGATGGTCTATGCCACATTGGCAGACAAGACCCTAGTAAACTATAGGCTGCAAAATAGCCTAAATAACACTACTGCACAGCTTGAGCTGGAAAGGGATTCCTCTCAAGCTAAGGACAATAGGATCAAAGCTCTGGAGGAAATTATAATAGAGCTTGGGCATGATCCTAAAGATGTTAAGGCAGTGCAAGAAATCCTGAAGCTGAGGGATGCTGATATGGTAGCATTAAAAAAGATGTTAAAAATCCCAGCAACTCTTCACCCTCAAACAGAAGAGGTTGCCCAGCTCAGGCAGGAAAAGGATGCAGCTGCTCTACTAATGACATTATACAAAGAGCTCATCCATACTCAAGAAAAGCTGCAGGAATCAGAGGCTACCTTGCAGGCAGCATTACAGCAGAAGGAGGCAGGGAAAACCTCACACCCTCCTCCACAAACAATAAATCTTGAGGAAATCCCTCAAACCACTGCCCCTCCCAGCCAGCAGGTACAACAGGCAGCACCATCCACCTCAACACCAACAACGGAGCAGGCTGAAAGCCTAGACATGCAGAAGCTGAGGAATGAAGTTCAGGTCTTAGAGTCCTATATGTTTGAGCTAAATCAAGCCAAGGACAGTCTGGCAAAAATCAATGAAAAATACGACAAGTCCAAGAAGAATGTGGCAGAAAGAGAGAGGGAGGTAAAGGCCCTCAAGAAAAGGATAACTGATCTAGAGAAAGAGCTCACACTAGACAAAGTCACATCTGAGCTCAAAAGGGTCGTGTGGGGCCATATTGGCCAGTCAATCAGAAATTAGTGGAAGTATATTGAGGCCATCCATGAGCAAATAACGCTCATTGGAAAAGCACATAGAGAAATACAACGAGCAAGGGCATCTCTAGGCAGTATGCCTGAGATTGCCACTAGAATGATAAATGTGCTAAACTACAGAACAAGCTCCAAGCTCATTAAAATGGGAATTGGAAACAGGACAAAGACCATCTCGCTGATAAAGAGGGTCCTGACATTGAGAAACCTGATTCATACCCTGGAAAGAAGAGTCCAGGACATGCAAGCAGACATCAACATGTTTCAGAACAGGTTTATGGCACTGCAAAACAGGGGTCTGCCTAGCCTGCTGGAGCCATCAGGGAAGTTGCTCTCACATGAGAAATATGCTAAGAGAGTGAGCACTTTTGCAGGAAATCAGATTTCAGAGGCAGCCAATTCATCAACAGCAACAAGACCAGTAACAGGGCAGATCCTCTTCAACAAGGTGGAAAGTCTGTTTTTTATCATGAATGAAATCACACATTTGTTTGATGAGCCTCCCCATTTTTACAAATATACAGAGGCCGATGAGACCATGGGGTCAATTTTGAAGCATCAATTGCCTACACTAGAGGTGTGGGAAAATTTGATACAATTACTGTTAAATCAAAGTCAATAATTGTGATTTTACTTTTTGAAAATATTTAAATTTTCATACACAGGAAGATAAAGACACATCAGCAGGTATGCAGAAAGAGACTGAGCCAACTCAGCACAAGTATTCGGCCACCACAACAGCATCAGCAGTCACAGGTGACAGGGCCGAGAAGCTACAGAAAGATACAGCTGCACAGACACGTCATTCAACAGTTATATCAAAGCGCTCAACCGACCCCGTGAGCTCCAAAGGTCAAAATTGTTCTGACAGGAGTTAAGAGCCTTTAAAGTTCATTAAAGATTGTAATAACTTTTCATCTACAATCTCTGTACGAGTTAATGAAGATATTTTCCTTCTCAGATGACTCAACGCCTGAGATATTTTGTAATAGACTTCTATATAATCCCCCTCGCATTTGTTAGCAGGGGTTGGACATCGGATGTAAGAAATCTTTTGATATCTATTTTGCTCCTCTTCTACTGTAAATCTTCAGAGAATTAATACAAAGGATGATGGAATTTCCAAAGCTCTGTGTCTCTTGATGTTTTGCTGGTGTATAACTGAATGTTGCAGGATTCTTGCGTATCTCATGACTCAATAAGTTTCTCTTGTTACTCTTTGCTATATGTCTATTATCTTTCATATATCATTCATGTTTCCCATGTTTTAATAGTTAATAGCAAGGAAAAAGAATAGTTATAGGATTTAATCACTGATTATCCTGAACTCAATCTAAGCTATTATAAATGTCTTTTCTTCAGTTATGGTAATGAAAGTGTAATTCTTAATTGCTACCTTTCACACTATATCATCAAAGTGATCTATTGTTTCAGGAATTCAAGTTTGCTCCTGAGGAATACATCCTTTTCTCACACCTCAGCTTAGTGAAAAATTCTTAACTGCTTTTCACTGGTTGCTTACACTCCATTATCACAATCCAAAGTTTGTTTCATGAAATATATAAAAGGCCCTGTAATTCCAGCTGCACCAAACTCAGGATTTCAAGAAACCAATAGCCACAGACTCCATTGCCCAATGGATTAATTCACCTGTAGAGAGCATTTCTAAACTATCAGAAAACATCCTCCCAACCAAACATATATCAAAGAAACCTTCACTTCATAACTAGCTTAAAATCTCCAAAGAACAGAGACAAACCTTACAGAGAGAGCCCTCTCTGATTACAGCTGGGCTAGAAGCTGTAATCCAAAGATTGGTTAGTGGTTACCCCGGTCGTATTCCGGTCGGATTCCCTTGGGAGTCATAGGGAACAACCTGGGTGTTAACATAAATGGCGACTCCGCTGGGGACACTCTTCAGGATTTAGAAAACACTGTATGTCTACTAAAAATTACACTTAAAATCTGAATATCAGTCAAGAAGCCTTCAAAGTTGTCTCTGTACCAACACTTACAGCCTCAAGGAAGAGTTGATTCAGATATCCTTTATACTCATTTGCAGATACACAAAGCCTTTCAAAATCCTGTCCAGTCCTTGCTATACAAATTTTTCCAAAAACTTAAAAGGACTAGCTTAGAAGCTGGCTCCCAAGAAGAATCTGCGGTACACTAGGGCAAATCCTGACCCAAACCCTCCTACTGTCTTTGAAAATCCTAATACAATCTCCAAATTTATTAAGAAGCAGCAAGGGCCAGATAATCTTGCTGACCTTAGTCCAGTGACAGTTCACCCCAACCCCATCTCTAGTCCAATCAAAGTACTTTTCCATTCCACCCCTAATTCCCCTAGTTCTCCATCCACATCTCAAAGCCCTCCACCCACATCCTCTTCCCCCATACATACTCCCTTGACCAACACTCTAAATTCTTCCATACCTATTACCCCTATGGTACCCACTGTTCCTTTTATCCCAGTTGTCCCGGTCAATCCCAAAAACCTTGTGAATATGGCTATGAGATACGCGCCTCTGCAATTACCTGCCAATCCTGTGGCTCTACCTCAGGATTACCAAGCCAAAATCTCATATTTTGACTCCACTGGCCCTTACTCTGCTATTCAGCATGCTAAGAGAATGCAGGATCATTTTAAAAACTATGAGATAGATGATGAGAGTGTGAGGATGAGAATATTTGTCCAAAGCTTAACAGGTGATGTCCGAACTTGGTTCAGGTCACTTCCTGCAAATACCATCACAACCCCTGATGAGCTTTAACAATCCTTCACCAACAGATGGGAGAAAAAGAAGGATCCCTTGCATATACTTGGTGAATATGACATGATTAAGAGAGGTCCCCAAGAAACAATCCTGGAGTACTGTGCCAGGTTCAATAATGTATACAATGCAATACCCCAAAACCTAAGACCTCCCCCTGACTTGGCCGTATACAAATTCCCTGATGGATTTGACCCTAATATGGCTTATCAATTAAAAGAAAGAGCCCCTCAAACCCTTGAAGAAGCACAGAAGGTTTCTATCACAGTTGAGGCAAACCTAATTGCTAAGAGGAACAGGGCTAGATTAGAAAAAAGAGTTGCCTTTAAAGAAGAACCCTCAGCCTTTGACCAGAAATTGGATGCAATAATCTCTGGTATGAAGAGGTTGGGCGACAGGGTAGAATCTGTGGAGAGGAAATCTTCATGGGAGGCACCACCAAATAACTCTAACAGAAATCCAAACTTTAGGAGAAATCAGAACCCAAGTGTGGGCAAAGCCAATACTGATCCAGAAATAAGACCTCCATTTCAAGAAAACTATGCTGAAACATCCACTTCGGATGAGCAAGTGGATGATACCCATATCCACCTAATGGGCCTTGATGATGAGCACCAAGTCTTCCTAAGTCAAGAAGATCATGAAGATGAAGACAGTAAACAATTCCAAAGCAAGTCAGGTGAGTCATTTGACTTCAAGCAAGGCTATGACACCACTGTTTATGAAGTCCATAAACAATACAAACTGAGGAGCAGGACTGTAAACATAACACAGCCCGGAACAACAAAGGATAGCCTGCAGCCCAAGAGTGCCATAGTAACAGAACCAATGAATACAACTGATTCACTCACAAAGGAAGTAAGTATTGAAGAAGTTACTGAACAAACACAAAAGCCACCAGCTACATCATATGTACATCCCAATCCAAGCAAAAAGCCTCAAGAGGTGAATGAGAAACACAAGCCCCAAGATCAAGAAGAAACTTTGCCAAATAAAGAAAAGGTGGTCACCCACAACACTAAGGCCCAGTTTGAAAAACCCTTTGACTTGGAAGATGAAATCGGCAAACTAAAAATAGTCATTCCTCTTACAGAGCTAGCCAAACATGACATCTATAAACAACAGATTGAGAAGTCCCTCCAACTCACTCAAAGCAAAGACAATGTAAATGTGTTGGATGACACCCCTGAATTACTGTTTGGTCTAGAGGTTGATGGGAAAACAACAGGCACAGGGATATTACCATTTTATGTTAGTTTGCATATCCATGACAAGATATTACACAATGCAATGTTTGACTCAGGTGCCTCTCATAACCTGATGCCAAAATCTGTCATGGAAAGGCTGAATCTAGATATTACTAGGCCATATAAGGGTCTATTCTCATTCGATTCCAGCCAAGTTAAATGTCTAGGCCTGATAAAAGACTTATGTGTATCCTTGGTCCAATACCCAAATAAAACAATCTTGATGGATGTTGTTGTTGCTGATATCCCACCCAAGTATGGGATGTTATTATCAAAGGCTCCCTTCAATTGGACATGTCATATGCTACAATCACAATCTTTGGTCAACCCAAGAGACTATACAGAGAATCGCTCATGAAGTACATGGTCAGCACTGAGGAAAAGCCTCAAAACTTCCCCATATATGCTGTCCATTCTGACATAGACTCATATATTTTGTTCAATGACAATACAGGTCACACAAACAATGAAGAAAAGACAATCAAAAAATATCAGAATATCAATGAAGGAAATCCTGACATAGAAACATTGGTTGAGTCAAAATATGGAAGTATTCAAGAGGATAAGTCAAATAATGATGAAACCAAGACACCTAAACAAGATCAGGAGTCTAATAAACAAACTACTCCTCTAGAAACAGAGCTGATCCTACCAAATGAGAAGACTGCCCTAGAAGTCAAACCAAATAAACAACCTAAACTTCAACTCACAAGTCCAGATCACAGGGATATTATTCAACCTTCCCTAGAACATGAGATCCTATGGTTCCTAGAATTTGATGGATCAGTTAACAAATTAGGGGCAGGAGCTGGAGTTTGGATACATAATAAACAAAACAACCATGCAGAAGGTAGAGCCTATAGACTAAACTTCAAGTGCACTAACAACATGGCTGAGTATGAAGCTCTCCTACTAGGCCTCAAATTAATACAATCCCTACAAGCCATGAAAGTGTCGAATTCTTTAGGGCACTCAGAGCCTAGTTATCCAACTAAGGTGGAAAGGCAATCTTTTGTTCACCAATGACAAAAGACTCAGGTTCTTATAGGTCTGCTGCTACTGACGCTACTAAAGTCCTTCACGAATTCTCAGATTACCCAAAATGCCTTAGGGTCAGAACCTTCATGCTCATAGTCTAGCCACATTTGCAAGTACCTGTAAGCTGCCTTTTGAGCCCCATCACTGTTTCACAGCAGAAGTAAAACACAGACCATCTGTCCCAAACAATGTCAAGGATTGGCAGGTGTTTGATGATGACACACAAATAAACAATTTTTTGACTTTACAGGAAGAGTTTTCAGGTCTAAACATTGACACTGAGACAGAAAGTCAATCACAAATACTTGAGACAGCAAGTCAATCACAAATACATGCTAAACACAATAACCAAGCAATATCACCCAAAACAGCTAACAAATGCTACATCCTACAATCTTCAACAAACACAACATACAAGAAATCTAACAAGCCAGATATGAGGAGATAGCTGATTATGAAACTGAGGTGATAGAATTAAAGGACAATTTTCTCCCAATAGGTCTAGCCCCGTTGGAAGATATTTTTGACTCCAATGATGTTCCCAATAAACCAAAATTGCAGCCCCTGAACACTACCATAGAAGAGCATAACATTGGGACAGTTGAACAACCCAAAATCATAAAACTATTTGCTGCATTACCTCCTGACCAAAAGCCAAAATATATTGACCTTTTTAAGGAGTTTCAAGATGTGTTTGCATGGATTTATGAGGATCTAAAATCCTATGACACCTCTGTAATACAACACACTATTCCACTCAAGCCAAATCAGAAGCCCTTTAAACAAAAACTGAGGAGAATCAATCCTATGCTCCTCCAAGCAATGGAACAAGAAGTACAAAAAATGTTTAAAGCAGGCATTATAGCACCAATCAGATTCTCTGATTGGATTTCGAATTTAGTCCCTACAAGGAAGAAAACTGGTGAAATTAGGCTCTGTGTTGATTTAAGAAACCTCAACCAAGTATCATTAAAAGACAACTACCCCTTACCCAAAATGGATCATATCCTACAGAGAGTAGTTGGGGCCTCAAGGATTTCCTTGCTTGATGGGTTCTCAGGCTTTAACCAGATCCTGGTCCATCCTGATGATCAGGACAAAACAGCATTTACAACCCCATGGGGAACCTTTAAGTATGTTAAAATGCCTTTTGGTTTGAAAAATGCAGGGGCTACATTCCAAAGAGCAATGGATATTGCTTTTTCTAAAGAGATCCATGACTTCCTTGTCATTTATTTAGATGATCTCACACCCTTTTCAAAATCTGACCAAGACCACTTGAAACATCTAAGGCAGATATTCACAACTTGTAGGAAATATGTAATTTCCTTAAACCCTAAAAAATCCTTGTTTCGTCTAGAGGAAGGAAAACTGCTAGGTCACATTATTTCCAAAAATGGCCTCAGAATTGACCTAGACAGAATCCAAGCCATCCAACAAATGCCCCATCCAAGGAATATAAAATAATTACAAGCCTTTTTGGGGAAAATCAACTTTCTAAGAAGGTTTATCCCAAACCTAGCTGAGCTGAGCAGATTGCTTAATAACATGCTTAAAAAGGATTCAAAAGTAAAATGGACAATAGAGGAAAATCAAGCGTTTGAAGGCATCAAGTTTGCCCTTACTCAAACCCCTGTCTTAACCAACCCTCAGTTTGATAGAGAGTTCATCATATTTTCCTTTGCTTCCCAACACACGATTGCTGCAGTTTTACTACAGAAGGATGACCAAGGGAATGAGAAACCCATTGCTTTCTTTAGTAAAGATCTTAGAGATGCACCCCTCAAGTACCAGATCATGGAAAAAAAAGCATATGCTTTGGTTAAAGCTATTAAGGACTTCAGGATTTATATCCTATATTCCCATATAATAGCCTATGTGCCAAGCCCAATTGTCAAAGATATACTCACTCAAGAAAACTTGGAGGGTAGAAGAGGAAAATGGATTGCAAACATTCTGGAATTTGATATAGAAATAAAACCTACAAAACTAATAAAAGGCCAGGGCTTGGCCAAATTAATGTCTGAAACAAATTTCCAAGCCCTGGACATTAACCAACTGGACAGTGAACAGGAGCTGGCGACTCCAAAGATCAATGTAGCCTTTGAACAATCCCCCTGGTATTCTGATATTTGTTATGTGTTACAAAACCTGTGTGCTCCCCCAAGGCTGTCCAGAACTAAGTGTAGGTTCTTAAAAATGAAAGCTTTGAAATTCTGTGTCACAGAAGAAAATCTGTTTTGGAAAAACCATGAGGGCATCTTATTAAATTGTTTG
>APFE030893220.1:0-16587 GCA_000404065.3 Pinus taeda
TTAGTGCATGAAAGTAAAGCAACTATGTATAAGGTTAGCACAAGTGCCATATATAATTAATACAATTGGTTCTTAGTATGAGAAAAGTTAACATAACTAGAGAAGGAAACTTATACAAGAACAAAGCTAAAACAAGGTTAACAAGGGAAGTTGCAAAGCAACAACAAGGTTAACAAGGGAAGTTGTAAAGCAACAACTCCTTGCCTTTAGGACAGATAGTGAACCAAGAGATAATGAATGCATTGATCTTGGCAACATTTTTCAAAGTGCTTCAGAGTTGGCAGGGACTGAAACGAGAGCTAGCAATTTGTAGTGTAGGGACAAAACCAAGAGTCGATGAGTTGTAAAACATTGACGTAGACAACATTCTTCAAAGTGCTTTAGAGTGTTGTAGTGCATTGATGTGAGCAATATTCATCATAGCGTTGTGGTGGTGCCTTGTTGAAATATGCCCCCTATGTCATGAGGGCGTTAGCTGATAGCCAAAAAGAAAGCAAGGTTTCTAGGCAAGTGTTAGAGGTTGTATCATACATACTAGGGTTGCTAACTTTGAAACTTCACAAAATAATACTAAGTTAACTGAGAAAAACATGGCATGACATTCAAGGCACAACCAGTTGTGAACTTCATAGTTTGCCATAGTGTTGCCACTATTCGACACCCAACACCGGGTGCTATGGCTTGGGAGTTGTGCTCGAACATTTTGCTTATTACATAGGCTTTGTGCATCTTTAATGCAAGTGATAAAATATAATTTTATAAGTTTGGGTTGCTAGTTAATTAACTAAGTAAAAAAAAAAATACACATATTTTGTGCATCATCTAATACAAATGTTGAAACAAAATTTTATATAATTTTAATATCTAAATAAATTGTATTACTAAAATGAAATGGTATCTATCTTGATCTATCCATTTTTTTTTTGGGTAAGCTTGGTGGGGTTCCATCTTGATCATGTACACTATATCACCCTGATCACAACATGTAATTGAACCGGTGACTTCACATCATGGAGTGCCTTAACAGAGCACCCGATCACCGTCTATCAAAGACCCTGTCTCAATCCATCCATTTACTATAATGAAAAAACAAACCTTTAAATTATCAGAGATGTAAGATTAACTTTCCATCAAATTTTCCCATTGGGAGAACTAAAATCCTTAGCGCCATGATCACTACTATATTCCTAAAGAAAAATAGGATTGCAAATGAATTACATATGTCTGATTATCTTTATATCAAATTTTCCCATGCTCATTACTATTATCCTCCAGGTAATGTTTAGTATCATATTTTTAAAGTAAAATGAGTATAAAAAATGCTACAAATGCCATCGACGTCCAAAGAATGACAACCATGGGAATATAACACTTGTTTTTCTAGGAGTGACATGGTGGAAGGATAAACAATCAAGGAGACAAAAGAAGAAAAGACTAGCCAAAGCATCATTTCTTTTAGAATTAAGACATGTCAAAGTGCAGGACAGGAAATAAAGCAGATGCCTTTTTGAAAATATACATAATTGAAATACAAAGTATATTTAATGAAAACCCTCAAACGTTCGCTGGATTCTGAGAGGTATATAACTAGTTTTTTGTAAAACTCTAAGCATATTGTGTATTTATAATTAAATCCCTTTTATTTCTCACCCATAATACGTAGAAGAGAAAGAGGTATAGTTCAAGAGACAAAAAAATCATATAAAGCTACATACAAAATATATATATCACAAAATCTTTTCATATCCAAACAACAACTAAAGTATTGATATATGGACACTATATAATAATATCTCTAAAAAATTAAACATGTTACTAAACTATTTGAGTCCACAACTATTTACCTCTTCCTCATCCTTTATCAAGGATGCCTTCGAGGCAAATTAGGAGTTACACCATTCTAATTCTTCTCCTTGTGAAATTAAATTAGCATCTATTTCTTTTTCTTAATGGCCAAACTACAATTAGAAAAAGCAATAAAATAAACAAATGCAATTTAATCTTAACATCATATAAAATAATATACAAAATTAAAAACACAGATCTCGTTCCTCACATTTAATTTTAACATGCTTAACAACATTATAAATTCCGTGTACAACCATCTAATGCCTTTTGCCTCTGATCTGCTGCTTCGTCCAGGCAGATATTATATGGGTATGTGATGGGCCCTAGTATTGCAACAATAATGCTGCAACTCTTGGGACTCCCTTCTTTACTTTTATCAACCCAGTAGTTCGTAACAAACTTGGAAGCGACGGTGCTATATGCACAAGTAATAACTCTTGCCACGACTGTCACTTGATCAGCTGGCGCAAGTCCACTAGGAGCTTAAGCCAACTTCTATGAGTTCTTAGAAGAAGCTTTTAACTGTGATGGACGAAAGCTAACTCAAAAGAGGCTAGTCTACTTGCAGAAAGAAGCTGAAAGCTGAAAGGAAATGCAAACCCTAACAAACCCTAGTCTAACCGACTAACCCTACTGGTGCAAGAAAAGAGATGAAAGCAGTGGAAATGGATGCCATTGACTTTTAGAAAGGTAAAATGCATGTGACCAAGCTACTTCTACAATAAAATCTGGAAAAAACATCTTTTTGCATTTTTGAGTAATTTTACAGAATCATTATGCATGTGCTTTAACTGTTTATGACTGTGCAGAGGTCGATTGGCGAAAGGAAATGCTTGCAGGAGGTTGGGAAGGTGAGAAGATGGCCTAAGGGGTCCCTAGCACCCTTCCAGAGAGTTTCACAGTGATCGGATCTCAAGAAACCACTTTTGTGAGCTTCTACAGAAAGTTTACAGGGGTTCTACAGGATGTACTATAGCTTCTACAGGATGTATTATAGCTTCTACAGGATGTTCTGTAGCTTGTATAACATGTTTCGAAAAGAGGATTTTGGAGGGTTGATGGAGGAAAAACGGTGGAAAAATGGAAATGGAGGTTGGAGAAGATGTTAAGGGGTCTAGGACCTGGTGCATGAGGTTGGAGAGTGATTAAAGTGGTTGGATTTGGTTCAAGGATGGAGGGAGCAAGGTTGCACAAAGATATGAGAATTAGGTCAAATTGGAAAAGGGTGGCGAATGAAGGTAAGAAATATGGAATTAGGGGTTGGAGCAAGTGGTATGATGGAGGAAGGATAGACAGGGAGGTATTACAAATGCTCTGCACACTATTTCTCAAGACTAATCGAAGAAAGACTAGAAAAATCAGAGATCTAGCTATTTTGACCTACTTTGACCTACAAACCAAAAATATGATGAACATAAGTTTATTAGTAGAAAATCATGCAAGATAACTATGGAAACTAAGCAAGAACATATTCTAAACATGCAAGTACAACTGGTATCAGCTTTCCTAACTAAAAATCTAACACTAGAAATTGCATGAAGAGGCAAAAACAATGTTTTTGTGGTAGCAAGGACACCTTGGTCTCAGCTCATGGTCCCAAGGAGGGAGAGGTGAGATCAATGGTTACTTGATGGCCTTTTCTGAAGATCTTTTCCTTAAACAAACTGTTAAATCGACCTGAAGCATGAAAAGCTATTTTAATCATAAAAAAACAACCTAAGTAACAAAACAAGGTTTTAATCTAGATAACAAAAATTATTCTATAAATGCAGCAAAGACACATAAAAGTACACAAAGGAGGTACTGGGCACTTGGGTTGGGTCCAAGCCCAAGAGCTACAACCTCCTAAGAAAGATTAGAGCTAGTGCAAAGCTGGATCCATTTTTATTGATAAAAAAAATAATAGTTACATCCCAAAAACTGTCTACAAGAAAAAGCTTGAAAATGTGCTGAAATGCAGAGTTAAGCTATTGACTAAAATCTAACTAACATCTGACTAAAATCGAACTACAAACTAGCTAGCTGAAATGAGGCCCTAAGCCTTCCTATTTATATAAATTGAGGACTGCAACAGTCCTCCTAAACTTTAGGGACTCGGCTGCCAAAACTTGCAGTTAACAACAGTCCTACTTGACTGGCTTGGCTGCCCCTTGCGCTCCGAGTTTTTGATGGAGAATTCGAGGTAAGGGCTCATAAATGAAGGGGACACCTTCCTACAAATCCTCTCCCTTGTTCTTCTACGAATTTGGCTGCCAAGTTCTCATTAAAACCTTTGATTTTGCCTCAAAATTGACCAAAAATCTGCATAAAGCACACATTAGACTTGTTGGCATAATGACTAACCCAATTCACTCTATTAGCATAAATATAATAAAAACATGCAATAAACTAATGAGAATGGTGGATTAAGTCGAATTAGGAGGCTAAATGAGCCCATATAATTACCCATTTTTGGGGCTCATCATCATCCCCCTACTGAAAGTGTTGCTCATCCTTTGAGCAACTAATCTATCTCTTCATCTGTGATGGCCCTGGCAGCCTCCTTATCATCCCAAACTTTTGATGTGGTCTACTCATGTGTGCCATAAAATTCTGCCTTCTTGTCCATGTCCTTCCACTGCTCCTCTTATTCTGCTTGCTTGAATTCTTATGCTTTTCCTGACCTTTAAATACATGGAGGTTTGCCTTTTTCTCTTTTATTTTGGCTTAATTGATGTGCTCAAGGTAGTGAGACCAGCTGCTGCCTCTCTTTCCAGAGTCTCAGGGAACCCTTTTCTTGGTTTTTCCTCTGCTTCCACTTTTTCTCCTCCTTCTGTCTCTTCTTCTTTCTCTGTTTGCTCTATTTCTTCCTGTTCTGTCTCTTCATCATTTTCCTCTTCTATTTTAGTTTCTTCCTTTTCTTTTTCTTGTCCTGTGAAGTCATTAGTTGCTTCATCTTCTCCCCATTTCTACTCTTATTCCTCACTGTTAGAAGGACTGATATCATAGGTGAGGGATTTTATGTCACCTTCTACTGTCATTTTTTTGAAGACTTCCCATGCTATAGGGCGTGTGAATGTATGGAGGGCTTCTTCCACTAAAATTTTAATTAACCCACAGTGAGCCAGCTGATCTGGACTCCCTACCTTAAACTATGTTGGAGTCTATGAATCCTTCTGCCATTGTGCTTATACCCCTTCTGAACACCAAACGTAGGGATGGAGACAAGAATTTTGAAGAAAACAGGAAAACAGGGGAAAATTGTGTTTTTTCTAAGAATCAGGCAAATTTATTTATTTATTTATTATTATTATTATTATTATTTTAAATGCAATTTCTCCCTTTTTCAGGCTTGATTCTTCTATAAAATTGCATCACTTCTTTTGCATAAACATGTAACAAATAAAACTATTTGTTTTCTTCTTTTTTTTTTTTTTTTTTTTTTTTTTTTTTTTGGCAGAAATTTTGAATGTAATTACTCTTCTTTTTCAAGTTTAATCCTTCCATAAAATGATATCATTCCTTCCACATATTGATGATCAAGGTAGGTATGCATGGAACCTACCTCCTGAAGCCCTAAATTTTGCAAAAACCCGTGTTTTCTTCTAAAAAAAGACAGCCTACTGCCCCTCCTGTAGAACTTGTTACTGCTCCTGGAATTTTTCATGTTTTTCACAACAACAACTTGCAATTTTTCCTCTCTTCAAACTTTTACAACTTGAATTTGCTTCTTAGTTTTTGAAAAGAAATCAATTTTTTTGACAGATCAGAGAACAAATAACACTACTTTTTTTCTTCTTTTTTTTTCTCAGAAAGTGGACAGTCTTGTGAATTCATTCTTTCACACAGGCTGGTTTCTATGGTTGCATGTATTTTCTTTACAGTAGAATTTGAGAAAGAAGGAGACAGACTTTGAGTGCAAAGAAGAAAACAAAGAACTGTGTAGAACTCAGAGAAAATATGCAGGCAGACTTTTAAACTCCACTCTCTTTTTTCAATCCACTGCTGTGTTTTTAATCCACCACCTTATTCAAATAAGTCATATGCAGAGAGGTTTCCCCAAGCCTACCTCATTTCAATCTTGAATTTTGACAAAAATCTCGGGTTTTCCTTCTACAGAGCTGTTTTCTGCCATTCTTGTAGAAATCTTCCGTTTCCTGTAGAACAAAACTGTGCTTCCTGTAGAATGCTGATAAGCAGGAGGGTTTTGAAAAATGGTCGAGAAAGACTAGTTCGTTGCTATGGAGGTGGTATGGAGCTTGTTGCAGCTGTAGGGATGATGATAAAATGGAAGCAACAGTGGTGAGAGTATTTCAAAGATGAGTTTGATTGGCTGTTTATGGAGACTTCCGTTAATGAAGGGTGAACTGCCCAAGTGCACGTTGGCCCCATGTAGACCATTGGTCCCCACTGCAGTGTTATTATGAATTGTTTGTTCTCTGCCTGTAATCATGTCCATCGATCACGCTGGAGTTTAAAAAACCTGTTTTCAGTTTTCTTCCTGAGATAGTTGAGCACACGTGTCGATTGCACCCACCAAGTGTTGTTGGAATTGGATGAGGGTGGCCAGTTGGCTGGCCACCGATCTTTTTTAATCACAACCATCTCATTGTTCACACAGTTATTAAATTACATTCATGCAACAGAGGAATGGGTTTAGTCATGTACCTAGAAATCGAATGCGTTTGCTGTGAGGTGCTATGGCCTTTCCTTCTGCTGCATGCCTTTGTTTCTGTGGATACATGCTGGTTTGGTTGCTGATATGTGGCTATTTTTCTTGTGCAGGTATCCTCTGGCTGGATCTAAGCTGCAGGAGTCCGTTTCAACGTTCAGATTTGCACCCTCATGCTGCTGATGCTGGATTTTTGCAAGACAACAACTTGTTTTCTCCAAAGCTCCCAAACGATAGATCAGATTGACCTGAAACTTTATGAGCATGCTTCTATCATCGTTATGCATCTCCCATTGAAAAATTGTGGTCAATGGATGTACAGATTTCGAGAAAAAATGAAAATGGCTGAAGATGACAAAGGTCAATTTCTCGGAAATCGTGCACTGGAATTGGCTAAAACTGCTTGGGTAGGTTACTATCACTTATATGCATCTCCCCATGAAACAGGTTTTGAAATGGATGCAGAGATATGGAGAAAATGCAAAAATGGTTGAAGGTGATGGACGCTGATTTCTTGGAAATCGTGCATCGGAATTGGCTGAAATTGCTTTGGCATGTTGCCATCATCCCTATACAACTCCCCATAAAACAATTTTAAATGGATGCATGGTTTTCAAGTTAGGGAAAAAACAAATTTGTGCTCTATGTATTTTTGTATCAGAGCATTCTGTAGTTTTTGCACAGTAAGGAAAAAATGAGCTTGGGCTATAATGCAGACTTGGAATTGATGGGAGAGAGGTTTGAAGATTGCAGAAGGAGTTATGAACCCTTTATGAAGCTTCCATGTTTGCCAAACTGCTTTTTAAAATCCATTTCTAGCTTTTTGTAATTTCTACAAAAACTTCCTGTAGAAAACACAGTTTTTAGGAAAGAAGCACAATGAGGTGGAAAAAATGATGGAGAAGGGTAAGGGATGGAAACAGGGATGTTTATAGGCCTCATGGACAGATTCCCAGCCTTCAGTTCCTCTTCAAAGATCAATTTTGGCTTGTTTGTAGGCTTCTTGTAGAAGACACATAATTTCCTGTAGAAGGTGAAATCTCAGTGCGAATGGGACCAAATCTTAGGAAAGGGTAGTGGTCATGGAGGAATGGATGGTGAGGGATGCTAGCAGCTTGGTGCTGACCTCTGTCCTTGTTTTATGCGATCCTCCTAACCTGCAATGTCCTTCCTGCAACCTGCAATTATTCACCAGAAATTAGGTTTATTTTTCTTTTTCTCTTTTTTTTTTTGAAAACAACTAGGGCGCCTCATGGAGGTTTTCACCCTAATTGCCTTCCCTGGGTGCCTCAAAGGGAGGTTTTCACCCAGGGATCTTATTCTTTTTTCTTTTCTCTTATTTCCAACCCATTGACCGCTTCATGGAGGTTTTCAATCAATGAGCCAATCTGAGGCGCCTCCGAGGAGGTTTTCACCTTACATTTTTATTTTCCTTTCATTTTTTTTTCTTCTTCTTTTTTCCTACCCTACCCTACTTGAGAAATAAAATCATTTTCAAGTATAATAATACTTCCAATGGAGCCATGTGCACATCGAGATTAGAGACAAAATGATGTGGAGGCTTGAAATGCATGCTTTGACAGCTATCCGGATTTCAGAGACCAAATGATTTGACTTTGAAGGGATCAAGCATAGTTGAGGAAGAGAGTATTGCTGCAACTTAGTGACCGTCTGAAACCATATCTCAATATAGATTTGATATCCTTGGTCCTTTTGCTGATCTGGATCATTCTCCATATCTTCTTCTATCATGGCCTTCACATACTCCTCTTTTTGTTGATTTTTCTCTTGAATACATGGAGGATTTGATGGTAACCATGAGGGAGCTCTCTCGATCTCTGATTCTGACGTCTTCTCTTCATCAAGTACAACCCATGACACTTTGATCTCCTCTTTTGAATCTTCTTTTGTTGGATGTGGTCCTTCAATGCTGTCAATATAATATTTGTTTTGCAATACTCTTCCTGGGCTATGGTGAATATCATTGAGCTCAAAAGGACTTGTTTGGAACTGTTGTGCCTCAGCATTGTAATTGGGTTGAGCTACTCCAATGTGCGGGTTTGGAAATGGCGGTATGGGTATTTGAGTGGGGGTGTATATTTGAGATGGATGTAGATGGGGTTGTGGTTGGGTAGGTGGTGGAGCAGAAGACGATGGTTGTGGTTGAGCAGGTGGTGGAGGAAAAGGAGCGGGAGGAGTGTTGTATTGGAGCCACCACCCTTGATGAGTTGCATTCCATTAAGGCCGTGGCTGAGCATAGGGGTGAAATGGATGAGCAGCTGGTTGGGCATAATATGGAGATGTGAAGGACTAAGGAGGTGTGGCCCAGGAAGGATGAGCAGGGGGACCCCAATAAGGCATGAAAGTGGCTTGATAGGGGTCGTAATAGGTCTCGGATGTCCCTTGTAGTTCCTGCTGGTAAGGTCTGGGCCCATGTGGCCTTCTTTGGTTCATATAATAGAGTGGTTCAATGGCTCCTTTGGCCCTCTGATATGCAGCTTTGATTCTAGGTAACGAAAGGCACTGATCTGTAGGATGGTCTTTTTCACAGACAAAACACACTTCTATGGAGTGCAATGGACATTCGTTCCTAGGATGCTTTCTAGTGCACCTGGGACAAAAGATGGCCAAAGCCCTCTTCGCTTCTTCTTGCTTCTTTTGGATTCGAAAGGTATCCAGTTGCATGGCAAGAAACTGCCTCATCTCGCTCTTGAAATCTTCCATCTGATTTGCAAATTCGTTTTTGGACAAGGTACTGCTCCCAACATTTCTATTTGTAGCCATTTGCTCCAAAGGAATGTTTTCTTCTTCTTCTCCCCTAAAGGTTCTTTAAATATGTCTTGTTGTCCACTTAGGGGTTCTTCTTAATCACAACCATCGAAGAAGAGAGAAGGTTGGCTGTGTGAAGCAGTGGGGGTGTTGTGCAAACATTTTTCTGAATTATCTTTACTCCTACAAGGCATGAAAGGAAATCTTTTTGGTTGATTTATTTATTTATTTATTTTTTGCTTGTACCTGCAAAACTGAAATAGATTGAACTACAACTAACTAAAATCTATCTTGCTGAAATGAAAATGCAGAATTGAAATGAAAGTAGGAAAGGACTAACCTATTTTGCTGAAATGAAATTGCAGGAATGAAATGCTAGGCTACGCTTGCAGAATTGAAATTGCGGAATTGAAATGCTAATCTACGTTTGCAAAATTGAAATGCTAATCTACGCTTGCAGAATTGAAATTGCAGAATTGAAATGCTAATCTACGCTTGCAGAAATGAAATTGCGGAATTGAAATGTTAATCTATGAAAGCAGGAAATATCTAATTTACGCTTGCTGAAATGAAAGGAAAGCAGCAAATGTCTAATCTACTTTTGCGGAAATGAAATTGCAGAATGGAAATGAAACAACTACTCTACGCTTGCTGAAATAAACTACTTAGCAGAAGGTTGCAGTAGAAAATAGAAGAAAAGCAGCAATCACCAATACTCTGACACTTCCCCGGCAACAGCCCCAAAAAGATGGTGGGCCCCAGTATTGCAGCAATAATGCTGCAACTCTTGGGACTCCCTTCTTTACTTTTATCAACCTGGTAGTTCATAACAAACTTGGAAGCGACGGTGCTATATGCACAAGTACTAGCTCTTGTCGCGACTGTCACTTGATCAGCTAACGCAAGTCCACTAGGAGCTTAAGCCAACTTCTATGAGCTCTTAGAAGAAGCTTTTAACTGTGATGGATGAAAGCTAACTCAAAAGAGGCTAGTCTACTTACAGAAAGAAGCTGAAAGCTGAAAGGAAATGCAAACCCTAGCAAACCCTAGTCTAACCGACTAACCCTACTGGTGCAAGAAAAGAGATGAAAGCAGTGGAAATGGATGCCATTGACTTTTAGAAAGGTAAAATGCATGTGACCAAGCTACTTCTACAATAAAATCTGGAAAAAACATCTTTTTGCATTTTTGAGTAATTTTACAGAATCAGTATGCATGTGCTTTAACTGTTTTTGACTGTGCAGAGGTTGATTGGCGAAAGGAAATGCTTGCAGGAGGTTGGGAAGGTGAGAAGATGGCCTAAGGGGTCCCTAGCACCCTTCTAGAGAGTTTGACAGTGATCGGATCTCAAGAAACTGCTTTCGTGAGCTTCTATAGGAAGTCTGCAAGGGTTCTACAGGATGTACTGTAGTGATCCAAATGGAAAATGACATCAACCCATGGTACTCATCCACCCATATTATTCATCAACCCATGGAATCTACCCATGGTATTGTAAATGGCATCCGCCCGTGGTATTGTAAAATCCACCCATGGTATTCATTCACACATGGAATTGACCTGTGGTATTGTAACGAAAAAATACTATAAGTAACAAGTCACATTTTGTAAAAGGACAGATTGTCCGCCACAATGTAGCCTTTACAGTTCAGAGGCATGTAGTCGCCACATCTCTTCTTAGAGATAAGCTACCATCGCCCTAGCTGGTTTATTTCCATTACTATTTTAAATAAAAGTTTTTTGTGGTTTTGTTTATTGGGCATTCTCCTATTTTTCTTTTGGCATTTCAATCTTTTAGATCTTGGGGGTGTCTCCTCCCAAGATCCATTTCAATCTTTTAGATCTTGGGGGCCTTCTCCCAAGATCCAGATCAGTGGTATCAGAGCAGGTTATGATTCCATGGGCGACGACTTTGCAGATAAAATCTGAAACATTTGGTACAAAATTTACAAAAACAAATACCAGATCTGGATTCCTCTCGAAAAATCACCCAATTTAAAAAAAAAAAAAGGGTCGAATCGGAGTTTGGATGTGGGAGATATCGCTGATTTAAAATCAGCTATTTTATCATAATTTTTGTGACGGCGGAACTGTTGCAGCACGAATATGAGATCTCGGAGTGTCCAAATAAGGATTTCCAACTCATGGGAAGATGAAAAATGATCCTTCTGCTTCTAAAAAAAGGTTATAGTAAATATTCTGAGTTATATTGGCTAAGTTATGTCCATTTTAATTCTGGAGCAGCATTGGGAGTGGGTTCCCATTGGAGACGTGCCCTCCCACCCCACTTTAGTAGGCACCTGCTTCACATTCATCAGTTTCAACATAGCAGCATTCGGCTTGGGTTATTTGGAGACGTGCCCTCCCACCCTAGGCTATGTAGGCACCTGCTACTTCATCAGCAACCAACATCACGGTTATGGGTCAACCGCATAAAATCCTTGTCATCGAAGTCCATTTGCTAGGCCGCACACTGTCAGAATCACAGTTGGTCACAAGAATTACAGGGTATATCTATCCTTGGATCTTCGTTTATCAGGGTTTTGGGTTAACCACATAAAACCCTTATCTTCAGTGGCTCTTCATATTCAACAAAGGCTTCACAGGAGGGAACTTTACGCAATAGGGACCATTGCTTCTTAAGGAAGGAGGAATGATCCGAATGGAAAATGGCATCAACCCATGGTACTCATCCACCCATATTATTCATCGACCCATGGAATCTACCCATGGTATTGTAAATGGCATCTGCCCTTGGTATTGTAAAATCCACCCATGGTATTCATTCACACATGGAATTGATCTGTGGTATTGTAACGAAAAAATACTATAAGTAACAAGTCACATTTTGTAAAAGGATAGATTGTCCGCCACAATGTAGCCTTTATAGTTCAGAGGCATGTAGTCGCCACATCTCTTCTCAGAGATAAGCTACCATCGCCCTAGCTGGTTTATTTCCATTACTATTTTAAATAAAAGTTTCTTTGTGGTTTTGTTTATTGGGCATTCTCCTATTTTTCTTCTGGTAATTCAAGTTTTCAAATCTTGGGGGCCTTTCCCCCAAGAGCCATTTCAAGTTTTTAGATCTTGGGGGTCTCTCCCCCCAAGATCCATTTCAATCTTTCAGATCTTGGGGGTCTTCTCCCAAGATTCGTATCATGTAGCTTCTACAGGATGTTCTGTAGCTTCTACAAGATGTTCCGAAAAGAGGATTTTGGAGGGTTGATGGAAGAAAAACGGTGGAAAAGTGGAAATGGAGGTTGGATAAAGATGTTAAGGGGTCTAGGAACTGGTGCATGAGGTTGGGGAGTGATTAAAGTGGTTGGATTTGGTTCAAGGATGGAGGGAGCAAGGTTGCACAAAGATATGGGAATTAGGTCAAATTGGAAAAGGGTGGCGAATGAAGGGAAGGAATATGGAATTAGGGGTTGGAGCAAGTGGTATGATGGAGGAAGGATAGGCAAGGAGGTATTACAGATGCTCTGCACACTATTTCTCAAGACTGATCAAAGAAATACTAGAAAAATCAAACATCTAGCTATTTTGACCTACTTTGACCTACAAACCAAAAATATGATGAATAGAAGTTTATTGGCATAAAATCATGCAAGATAACTATGGAAACTAAGCAAGAACATATTCTAAACATGCAAGTACAACTGGTATCAACTTTCCTAACTAAAAATCTAACACTAGAAATTGCAGGAAGAGGCAAAAACATTGTTTTTGTGGCAGCAAGGACACCTTGGTCTTAACTCATGGTCCCAAGGAGGGAGAGGTGAGATCAAGGGTTGCTTGATGACCTTTTCTGAAGATCTTTTCCTTTACCAAATTGTCAAATCAACCTGAAGCATGAAAAGTTATTTTAATCATAAAAAAACAACCTAAGTAACAAAACAAGGTTTTAATCTAGATAACAAAAATTATTCTATGAATGCAGCAAAGACACATAAAAGTACACAAAGGAGGTACTGGGCACTTGGGTTGGGCCCAACCCCAAGAACTATAGCCTCCTGAGAAATATTAGAGCTGGTGCTGGATCCATCTTTATTGATAAAAAAAAATAATAGTTACATCCCAAAAACTGTCTACAAGAAAAAGCTTGAAAATGTGCTAAAATGCAGAGCTAACCTACTGACTAAAATCTAACTAACATCTGACTAAAATCGAACTACAAACTGGCTAGCTGAAATGAGGCCCTAAGCCTTCTTATTTATACAAATTGAGGACCCCAACAGTCCTCCTAAACTTTAGGGACTTGGCTGCCAAAACTTGCAGTTAACAACAGTCCTACTTGATTGGCTTGGCTGCCCCTTGTGCTCCGAGTTTTTGATGGGTAATTCGAGGTAAGGGCTCATAAATGAAGGGGACACCTTCCTACAAATCCTCTCCCTTGTTCTTCCACGAATTTGCTGCCAAGTGCTCATTAAAACCTTTGATTTTGCCTCAAAATTGACCAAAAATCTGCATGAAGCACTCATTAGACTTGTTGGCAGAATGACTAACCCAATTCACTCTATTAGCATAAATATAATAAAAAACATGCAATAAACTAATGAGAATGGTGGATTAAGTCGAATTAGGAGGCTAAATGAGCCCATATAATTACCCATTTTTGGGGCTCATCAGTGTGTCTCTCTCAAAGTCATCGTCACAGTTAACATAATAAATACAAATGAACTATACATGAACTCGACATACACATAAAAATCATACAAAATGAAGCACTTTAACGCAATATATCCCACCTAAGAGAGAATAAAGTGGAATTGAACCATATGCTAACAATTCCCATGAGAGAAAGAATGAAATGGAACAAAGATCCCAAAGAGGAATTAATGAAATAATAATCATCCTCTAAACATTATTCATTTATTTGGCTGCCAAACCAAAGTTGTTTATCCATTTTCCATCAATATCCTTTCTATCCATTGAAGCAATTTGATCCACTCCATTAAACATTAACATTAAATATTATTAAACATTATTCATTTATTTAAGATAATATTAAAAAAATACCATTATAAAAAGTACAATATGTATTTCCAAAAAATTCACTTATCTTAATGTTTGTTGTGTAGAAATTCCTTGTATACTCAAACTATTAATTACAATTTACTAAAACAATAGACTTGAATCTACTCTACTCATCAGCAGAAACAATTAAACGGTCACGAAACCACGAAGCATACAAAAGAAAGAATTCAATCAACACATTACACAATGATTTCTTGGGGAAAGGCACAACTAAAAACTTCTACTATCTGTATATTGCATTAGTAAAAAAATATGAGAAGATTACAATGCTTTTCTCAAGCCCAAGCAACCTTTGCACTATCTCTATATGTTTCATAGCTTCTATTATCACAATGAACTTCGTTTTTTAAATTTGTATAAAATGTTGACAACTACTGTTGTATAGGTAAATCCCCTCTACGGATAGAGGCGATCCCTACTAGCCCAACAGGGGTCTAGCAACAATCGAACAATGCTACACTGCAGGTTCCTAGTTGTAATTAACAAGTGGGTGAGAATAACCTACTTGGATTCCAACGTTTGTTTGTCGAAGAGATACTCCTCTCGCTCTTTCGCTCCAGCCGATCACAATTCCCCGCTATCCTCGCGGACGAATACTTGAACAAGCCAAAGAGAGCAAACAAGAGCGTAAAATCTACTAACCACAACTATGTATCGGTCAGGAAAGATACAATTTGCATTAATCAATCATTGAACAAATGTAAATGGAACCATAAGAGTAGTCATCTATCTTTATTAACAAAAAGTAGAGTAAGGTACAACCGGTGTCCTGACGCTAAGTCCTTCCCTAGAGGGTCCAGCCAGCATATCTTCCAAGCATTCACCTTTGGAGCAAATCTCCCAAGTCAAAAGGTCTCTCTCTCACATACAAGGCAACAAGCTTATGACCTTTCTCAAGCTCAAAGCAATCCTCACACAACACACCAAATGCCTACAAAAAGTAGCACTAAAATGCACTAAGAATTCCTCAATCAAAGTCTATATGTTCCAAAAACTCTAACTAAAAACTAGCTGCTCATGGGCAATGGAGGAGGCTTATAAAGAGAAGGAGTCTCCATGAATAGGCAAAGGATGAGCTTTCCCCCACAATAAGTGGATGGTCAGTCGAACAGACATGCCAGAGAAAGAATGGCGACCTCAACAATGCTAACAACCAGTTCTGGAGGGATCTGGAAGGCTGGTTGTTGGAACAAATTCGCCCAAACAGGATCAGCGCGGAAAACCCGTGAACTGCCGCGCTGACATCGCAAACCGACGTGGAAGAAGTCTGGTCAGCGCGAAAAGGGCAAACGGAGGGGGCGCTGTTCGTAGAAATGGGACCAGCGCGGAAGAGACGTGTGCTTCCGCGCTGGCAGCGCAACAACAACATTGGCCTCCGCCTGTCAGCGCGGTTATTTTATAAACAGACGCGATGATCCATTTAACTTAGGCAAAGAGGGTTTTTTAAGCCATTTTTTGAGGAGCATGAGTATGGGTGAACATGGTTATTGGCACAGCAGGGAGACTGACATGATGGCAGTGACATTTTACTGTGTAACAGATGCCCCCTAAAGCATGAAGCCCGAGAGAGTGGGAGGGGTGAAATGCTTTACAAGACTGCTGGGCTGGAACACCACTGGAGAGAAACTGCAGGCGGATACAACTGATATTTCAATTACATGTAGTCTAGGCATGGGCGCAGCCATCCAAAAGACATATAGAAACAAGGTCTATGGTGTGGACGCAGCCACCCAGCTGAGAAGACCATAATGATAAGAGGTATGGTCGCAGCCATCCTTAAGAAGACTCAGGTATGGTCGCAGCCATCCGTCAAATGAGTCATGTAATGATGTCCCATAAAATCGCAACCTGGTCCACAATGGACTAGAACCAGGGTCTTGCGCTCCATCCAAATCCGAACAAAGTACAAGTTCAAACATGTGAATAGATATGTCGAAGTCGAACATACTTGAACATCGTCTGATTACCAGCCAATAATGAAAGCTGTTAACAGACGCGAGAGGGACCACCAATGATGACGATGGTCCTCAAGGTACTATAGGTACAATCCACAGCATGTGAATGAATGAGCCGATGTCGAACACCCGCGGAATCATCCGATCGGAGGTCAATGATGAAAAACCTCTCGTCGAACACGAAAGACCTGCCATTAAGGCATGCAGGCCCCAAGGTACCTGAAGGGAGTCCCTAGATCACTCCTGGATAATGAGCTGAAGTCGACAGGAAAGGATCTTTATCGAAGGGGGGCCATAATGATTCCCACATCATCGACGCGAGACGGG
>APFE030893221.1:0-20000 GCA_000404065.3 Pinus taeda
TTTTTATTAAATTTTATTTGTACTTAAATCATAATTCTAGAATATCTAATATTTTTATTTCTATTATAAATTTTATTTCTTACCATATGTGAAATACAAATTGCATTACGAGGAACTGTTAACATATAACTACACACAAAGACGGAAAAAAAAGAATTGTGTAAATTAAGACTTTCAATCATGGTCTCAACACTAAGCCTTATTAGTTAAGAGCTTGACTTATACTTTTTTTGTTTTAAATATCAAAATTAACATTAAAAATATGGAAAAAAATTGAAACACACCATAAATGGCTTGTTATCTACAAGTGCACAAATTTGTTTCACGAATTTTCATAGCTTTGATACTAAACCAATGTATTAATACAATCATATGATTTATATTCAGAGCAAAACTAACCGGCCAATATTATCAAAATGTGAATTGGTTTAATTTATGCAAATTATCTATAAACAAAAGTCATATATTCTAAAAATTATTCAATTTTTTGACCTTTCATCTATTTACACAAAATAAGTTGTACACAAACTTCTAATAATTCTTTCTTGTCAAAAATTTTTTATTCTTTTAAATTTTCATGGAAATTAAGATATCATGAGAAATAAGCATTAGAAGAAACATTAGCTCAAATTGACTAATTACTAATTTATGTATTGTATAACTATTATATGGTTTTGAGTTTTTGGCATAAATTCAATGAAACAAATTTTGATCAAATTGTGATTTTTTTGCTATTTAAAATGAAATTTTGCGCATTTATGGATTGATCACTTTGAAAATCCCATGGGGAACTCGAACTGTGGAGAGTTCACAACTCAAACTTGTTGTTCCAATAAATCCATCCTAGATTTTGAAAAAATTTGAGCAAAAAATATGATTTTGATTTTTTTTTTAACTTCCAATATTTTAAAAATTATTTAATGGCTTATTAAAAATTATTTTATGGTTTATAATCATCTAGATTGGGATTAATGGTAGGTTTATAGCATTTTTTTCCTATTTATTTATCATATATTTTTTTCTAAAATTTAAATATAATATTAGGTTTAACAATACCAATTTATAGAAAGTGATTTTTTTTTTTATTTATTATTATTTTTTTCCTAGTGATTTAACTATGACTTACAATGCTTACCGCTTTGAAGGTAGAGGTGATTTTGGCTAAACTTTAAAACAACTTTAGGAAAACTCCGTCCTCCATTCTAATTATCTTGTCTTTATACATCAAGTACCTAGTCATAACCATGTTTTCTATGGACGAACGCCAACGTCTATGAATAACATATGATGAGGTATACTAATTTTAATTCCATGATTATAAATTATAAAATTCTTTGAATCTGTTTAATTTTCATCCACTATAATGTAGAGATGTTTCAACCCCAAACTTCACATCTATATAAAATAATATGAGCGATAATATCTTGAAGTAGAATTTTTTTTTATTCCATGCCCATAAATTTGGTGATTTACAATTGTTTTCGAGAGAAAATTGGTCTTCAATCCTTTATTATTCTTTTTTTCAATGTTATAGTTCTAGTTAAGATTGTGGTGAATATTGAGGGGGTAAATAAGGGCCTAGAGTAGGAGTGGGCCTAGATTCGTAAACATTGTCAAGGAGCATAAATAAAGGCCTTTATCCCTAATCTAACCTTCTTAGTATCAAGTGTCATGAAAAAAATTAGACATGATAACATGATCTCCACTAAGGAGTATTTTCGTTAAGAGTTGAATACAAGTGCCATTAATATGTTTCACACATTGTGAATGGGCCTCAATTCCTTGACCATATTCATGGTAGAGAAAAGAGATCCTTAGGCCCTTTCAATTTGTTGGGGGAGACAAATGACTATCCCCAACACTTGGGCCTTAGGCCTTTGATGCCACTTCTTCGACATAATCACCATGAACAACACCTGTGAAAAAAGAATAACAAATCTCTCTAAGGGGTGTTTGGAATCAATGAGATATGGATTACATTAGGATATTTTTCACAACGAGGATGGGTCTCAGGGCTTTAGACATGGTTGATGAAGGAAATTGTTCCTTTGGATATTCTTGAATATTCTCAAGCTCAAGTTCCTTAAACGAGTAATCATACCAACACATAACTTGTTTAGGAGTTCTTTAGAGGCATTTAAGTGGGATATGGGTATCATGGTTAGGTATTGTGCATTGGAAATGGGGCTATATCATTTGACATGGTCAAGGGGGTAAATGAGGGCCTTAGGTACTAATTGATACTTTTGAGCTCAAATACCCTGAACAAACTCTAGACAATATAACAAAAACCCTCACTAGGGGGTCTTTAAACTAGAAGTTAAATACAAATTACATTAATATGTTTCATTAACCATGGATGGGTCTTAAGGCCTTAATCATAATTGTGGTATGGAAAAAATATCCTCTTGATCTTATTATTTGTTTGGAGAGGGAAACAACACCCTCAAGCTCTAAACATACATACTCTATCTCAAGTCCAATTAACATGTTCTTAAATCATCATAGAAGAGTGGGGATTCTTTTCAAGGCTTTATCATCATGAAGGACTAGAAACTAGTGTCTCAAGATATTATTGAAGCTTCCTTATATTAAGATCTTTGAATAAGTACTTGGAAAATTGTCAAGGAATATACAAGGATAGTGGATACGCTATGATCATAGGACCTACTAAACCTTCTCAAGCTTAAGCACCATGAACAATACCTAGATAATATAACATAAGTCGTCTATATGGAGTCATTAACTTTGGAGTTGAATATTGGCATCATTATTAGTTCTTATATCATGGATGTATGGTAACTTTATGATAATAATCAAGAGAGATAAGCAATATGCCTTATATATAAACCTTTCTTCTTAGGCTTAAGCTCCATGAAGGGTTTGTCAAACCTCCATATTTGACCTATACTGATTAATGCTCACTTACAAGTGTTCTAGGGTTTCATCATTATGTTAGTTGTGAACTAGGAATGTGTCTATAAGTATATTGAATGTGACAACAGGGAAATAATGGATCTTATGCACTAAGTGACACTTGTTAGGTTCAATAAACATGAATACCACCTACAAAACATGAAGCTTATATGGCTATAATGCTCAACACATATTCAAACATCGACACAAGGCCTTGTATGGTGTCTCTGGCCTACAAAGGGATATGAATGCCATCATTAAACCACACCATGTGCCTTGAATGAGAATATATATCAATTTTACACCGTCACTTCTCGACATCATAGTTATGGTTATTTAATGTTCAATAGGGATACAAAATCCATTAAACTAGAAATCATTTTTGGCGTATAAACATGGTTAAAGGGGGAAATAAATGGATTTATCTCTAAATAGACATATATTAAAGATATATATCTATGCTCACGGGAAGAAAAGTAGTTGGGCCTTAGATTCTATATGTCACTTTTCTAGATCAAACATCATGAATGCTAGTTATAAAATCACAACACAAACCTTCTAGAGTGGGTATCTCATGCCAACGTCATATTTCAATGCCATTAAGAGATTTTTCACAATGAGGATGGGCCAAGGGGCCTTGAACATCGTCAATGAAGGGAAAATGTGCCTTGGAATATTATTGAATCAATTTGGGTTCAAGAGCCTTGAATAATTCATTGCGCTAGAAAATGAGTCCTTTCTAGAGGTTCTTTACAAACATTCAAGTGGTATATAGATGACAATGGGTAACTTTAATGCACTAAAAATGGGTCTAGACCATGCTACATGCTTAATGTAATAAATAAGTTCCTTAATCCCTAAATGACCCTTCCTAAGATAATTTCCATACATAAACCATAAATCCAATAACAAGATCCCTCATCATGGAGTGTTATCCCTATCAGTTGAATACAGGTGCCATAAATATGTTCCACTCATAATGGATGAATTTTGAGGATATGACCATAATCGTTGTAGAAAAATAACACTTAAGTAACTTGTGATTGTTTCTAGGAGAGAAGCAACATCATGAGGCCCTACCATAACTTCTCTATCTCAAGCACAATGTACATGTTCTCAAACCACAATGTGGAAACATAGATTTTTTGCAGGGGATTTACCATCATCAAAGGCTAGAAACTCATGTATCATAATATTATTGAAGCTTCTCAAGATTAATATCTCTAAATAAGTACTCAAAAAGTGTCAATTTATAAACAAGATCATGGGACGTAATGGCCCAAATATCTATTCAACCTTCCTCAGCTCAAGTGGAGTTAACAATACCTTGAAATCATGGAAGGATATCTCTCTAGGGAAACCTAGCATTACAGTTGACTATGGTCATCATTAATAGGTCTTAGGAATCATAGATTGGTGTTAGGTCTATAACCATAGTCATGGTCGGGAAACAAGATCCTTTAGCCTCAAACCCTTAATCTTAGGAACAATTTTCATGTAAAAATCTTTAAACCCCCAAATTTTACCTCTCATTTTTAACAATTGCCTCCAATGGTTCTATGGGTGTTATCACTAAGTTAGTTGTGCACCGAGAATGTGTTTGGAGGTCTATCTAATGTCAAAAAATAATAAAATGGACTTTGTGCCATAAATCACACTTGTTAGAATTAATTACCATGAACAACACCCACTAACCATAAAGCTTCTATGACTATGGTGTAGATCACCTTCTCTAATGACCACACTAGAACTCTTTATAGTATCTATAACCTACTCTAAAGATATGTGTCCCATAACTATTCCACAACAATTTCCATAAATGAAAGTCTATCACAAGGCCACATTATAAATCGTTCTTTGAGATACACATATATAGATATATATTTTTTATTAAATTTTATTTGTACTTAAATCATAATTCTAGTATATCTAAAATTTTTATTTCTATCATAAATTTTATTTCTTACCATATGTGAAATACAAATTGCATTAGGAGGAACTTAAACTTATAACTACACACAGAAAGGGAAAAAAAATAATTGTGTAAATTAAGACTATCAATCATGGTCTCAACACTAAGCCTTATTAGTTAAGAGCTTGACTTACACTTTTTTTTGTTTCAAATATCAAAATTAACATTAAAAATATTTAAAAAAAAATGAAACACACTGTAAATGGCTTGTTATCTACAAGTGCACAAATTTGTTTCATGAAATTTCATAACTTTGATACTAAACCAATATATTAATACAATCATATGATTTATATTCAGAGTAAAACTAAGCTGCCAATGTTATCAAAATGTGAATTGGTTTAATTTATGCAAATTATCATAAACAAAAGTTATATATTCTAAAAATTATTCAATTTTTTACATTTCATCTAGTTACACAAAATAAGTTGCACACAAACTTCTGATAATTTTTTCTTGTCAATTTTTTTTATTCTTTTAAATTTTTATTGCAACTAAGATGTTAGAAATAAGCATTAGAAGAAGTATTAGCTCAAACTGACCCATTACTAATTTAGGTATTGTATAACTATTATATGGTTTTGAGTTTTGGCATAAATTCAATGAAACACATTTTTATCAAATTGTAATTTTGTTGTTATTTAAAATGAATTTTTTCCTGCACTTTTGGATTGATCACCTTGAAAATCCCATGGGAACTCGAATTGTGGAGACTTCACAACTCAAACTTGTTATTCCAACAAATCCATTCCATATTTTGAGAAAATTTGAGCCAAAAATATGATACGAAAAACTCCAAAATGCTTAATAGATAGGCTATGGCAGAACATTCTTGTATAACCTTATTAAAACAAATCCCAACTCAAAATGAAACTTTCACATTTCTAATTTATTTCAAAAGTTGTTGTGAGACACCATGTCAAAAGCTTTCCTAAGGCCAATGACACAATATAAAACATCAATTTTATCACTAAGGCTTTCTTTTTCAATGATCATCAGCATAATTATGTGGTTCGTGACTAAATGCTATTTTTCAAAATTGACTTGGCCTTTAACTCTTTCTCCATGACTTTCTAACTATATATTAATTTTCTTTTTTCACGAATAATTTCATATATTTGGTTAAAAGAATCATAATCCTCTTATAATCTGAGGGGATCTTTTTATCCCCTCTTATCAGAAAATTCTTTCTTTATTTAATGAGCTTTTAACTCTTTCCCATGAATTTTTAACCATATATAATTTATTTTTTCCAAATTAATTCGATATAATTTCATTATAAAACAACTAATTATAATAACTTAATAATTTAAAGAAATATTCTTAATTCCTTTTATACAAAATTTATTATATATATTATTTTTTCTTAAATATTTTATTTAAAAAAATTCATATATAAATAACTGATTCAAAGTATATATTATATATATATATATATATAACTGGTTCAAATACTTTTTGAATCAGGAGAAAAAATCTATAATTAATTAAATATTTATAATTAATTAAATAATATTTAAGAAGTAATTTATAAAATCATATATCATTTTATTTAAATTAAACAAATTGTTTTGCATTATATTATATATCTACGAACTCGTTCAATCTTAACATCAATTTTAAAAATTGCAAATATGTAAAGTTAATAAAAAAATATTTAAAAATTAATTAATAAAAAATCATATATTATAATAAATTGTTTTCCATTATATTGACTTCCTATTACAGGCTTCAGTAGATGCGTCTTGTCTACCATGTCTTTCATCCCACCTACCACGTATCGCTATCATCAACTTTTAGCTCAATCAACATTATTTAAATCGCTAAATCTTAAATCTACATATTAGAAAGGAAAAACAAAATGGAGTCGGTGGAGGAATTGCTCGGACGGCCAAAAGTGGCTGGAATCTCGGTAAAAAAGTTTCAATTTTTTTTATAGAGATAGTGTTTGATGGTGGAAATAGATTTAGCACCATCAAAAATGTATAAAACACCTAAAATTGTGAAGTTTATGGACTATAACTTGGATTTACAAAAATCCTTGCCGGACTTTCTCTAAATAATACTGGAATTTCTATACTTTTCCGGACAATTCCTCCAGCTAATTAAACTACAGCATACAAAATTAACACTATTACCCGTTCTCAATACATATCAAGATGCACCTATTTTCACCAATATATTATTGTATTCTTCAATGCGATGAAGTTAGTTAAAAAAACATATGCACGTACACCAATTCCAATGAACATATTTTTCTATTTGACTTCTGTTATACAAAGATATAATGATGCCCAGCTGACGTTTCATATGTCATCCAATTAATCCTATGCGTGCACGGTGCTCCAATATTGCATCGAACTAGGTAAAAATAATTACTTTCCAGCGAAATAAATATTTCATCACATGAAGTCCGAAGTCTGCGTGGACAGATTCTTTTAAATGTGACGACGTGTTGACGAAACCTTGCGAGTCACGGAAAACGGAAGCAATCCCAATGCCCATGATCAGACAGAACATCGGGCAAAAAGTGCCCCACGCAAAGTATGAAATGTGAGTTGATCTGAGAATACGCCATATTACAGTAGAGTGGATTCACGCTATGAAAGTCTCCACAAATATCAAATTAAATGAGACTACATCGAGAGAGATAACAAGGCTCCACAAATAAATCAAATGAGAGGACGCCATCGATGATACTCGTAATGCGAAATCTTAGTCTCAGGCTATGAAAAAAAAGATCTATATCTATCCCCATAGTTACATGGTTCCGAGGCATTTTAGAGCAAGTATCTCAGGCTCTCGCACTTTGGGAGGTTGGGAATTGGTAGGAAATTTTCCAAAATAGCCAGTTTAGCGTGTATTTTGAAGTTTTTTCAGAGTTTCACTCACAAATTTTGATTTCACTGTAATAAATTTTGATGTTTAAGGTATTTATTTTGAGTAGATTTTGACGTTTTTGGTACTTATTTGGAGTAGAGAAGGTATTATTTGTTTATTTTCTAAGTGATACAGGGTCTGATTACATGAGCTCTGTAAAGCAACATTTACTTATTTTCTAACAGATATATGGGTTGGACTACATGAGCTGTGTAAAGCAACATTTGTTTATTTTCCAAGTGATACATCGGTTCGTTGTGTAAAGCAACACATATGTTTAGATATAGCAAAGATTTCAACAAAATATAGACATTGGCTAATCATTTCTTGGCAGCTGTTGCAAATCTTGATATGCTCTCTTCAAACCTATCTCGAAGCTTTAATGATAAGATTCAATTAATTATAATGATGGTCAGAAAGAGAAATAGCAGTGTGTTAGTGAACTTAATTTTGTAAATCTCCAAACATGAATTTCGAATTTCAATAAAACATAGTGTTGCATAAATCACATAATAATCTAGTCATAATAACTTTTTTGCTATTTTGGGAGTTCCGCATTTGTGTTTACTCTGAAAGAATTTGATTGAAAAATTGTTGATGGAGTAATATTTGATTTTTTTATAATGTTTCAAAGTTCAACCTTTTACATATTTCTTGCAAGATAGGAATTTGATTGACAAATTTGAATAGAAATAAAATAAATTATTTTTTTTTTTTTTTTTTATATATTAATTTTAATATATTTGATGTAGCATTGGGCAAAGCTTCTAGCTGTGCCTCATACTTGTTCCCCATAACCAAAATACCCATGTACCAGAAACTAATGCAACATAGTATATTACTAAGTAATCAAATATTGTTAGAGATTTCTAAATAAAACTGTGTAATATTTCTGATCAATACAATGTTTAATATGGTAATTCCATCCATTATCAAACACGGACTTTCCAAATTTCCAACCACAACGATATGAATCACTGTAAAAATCTCTAATCACTTTTAAACCAACTCTATTTATAAATGTAATAAATTAGGTTATGGCATTACGTCACCATTTTGATGGGTTCCATGTAAAGGCGCTTCTAAATTATGCTATTTATAAATGGAATAAATCAGGTTATGGCATTACGTCACCATTTTGATGGGTTCCATGTTAAGGGGCCTTCAAATTTTGCAAGCGATCATAGATACCACTCGATGAAAAAAAGAGAGGGAGTAAACACTTCCTAAATTTAGACGAGGGACGTTTCGTTTATTGGGCATTCTGAAGTACTGATGTCTTTTCATACTCATTTAATGTCTCTGCATACTTATTTAATTTTATTTATGAAGTGATGGGTTCCCTCTAAAGGGACCTTCTAAATTTGCAGCAATCATAGATACCATTTGATGAAAATGGAGTTGTCTATAATGCGATCTTTTGGAGATTCCGGTGACGGAATCTCTCAGAAGAAATTGAGGTTAAATCTTGATTTGTTGCAGTTAAAATCGTTTTTTAATTGCATATTTAGATTCAGCACCTTGAAAAACCCCTGGGACGCTTTGATTGTGCAGAAACTAGTTATCAAACTTGCGATCCAATAAATTGTTGCCGGATTTTGACCGAAAAAACCGACCTAAAAAGCTTACAAAAAATCTCATTATACACAACTGCGATGAAAACAAAAAAGAGTAAACACCTTCTCAATGTAGACGACGGACGTTTCTTTTCATTGGGCATTCGGAACTACTAATATTTCTTCATATTCATTTACTTTTATTTATGAAGTGGCTAATCGAGAATAAACTTTAGTTTTTTAAATTTTAATAAATTTTAATTATTTAACAAATTACTTCGAACCAAAAAATTGTGAAAAAATATTTTAATAAATAAAATATTAAATACTATATAAATATGATAAAATTTAAAATTTTTGTTTTTTAAGAAATTTTTAGGCGTAAATTACATGATATCATTTGTTTAAGCGTTTTGAACCACTAGTATGGTTCATCATCAAAACATCAAAAACCACACTAGTTGTGATTTATATCTCATAACATAATATAGGTCACAAAATTCTCAATTCAAACCATTTTTTATTTTTATTCAATTTTTTTGAAAATATTACAATATATTTTGCAATAAAAAATATATAAGGACAATGTAGCATATCAATCATAAAACTTTAATATATAATATATAAATATAATAAGAAAAGTATATTATCTAAAAAATGAATTAATAATGTGTGAGAATGATATTTATAAATATTAAGTATACTAAAAAATAATATAAAGATTTTGCACTTCAAATATTCGCAAATAATATAAAAAAGTAATATATTTTCATTAAAATGGTAAAAATATTATCAAGCTTTCCTTTTGGAAAGATACCAATTTCAATACAACAGAGAATTATTAACAATTAAAATATGTATTTTTGTAACTTTGTGTTGCAAAAACAGTAGATATCCCTACTCTCAAGGCAATTGCTGGAGTGCTGCAAATGAAACCATTCAGAATGCGTAGAATTCCCTACTGTCGCTGCTGAAGTTTAACGAGACCAAAATATGCACCGCCTTCCCCTTTGCGCAAGAGCTCGGAATGACTTCCTTTCTCTACAACCTTCCCATTCTCAAAAACTGCTATACAGTCTGCATTCTGAATTGTGCTCAGCCGATGCGCTACAATGATGCTCGTTCTTCCCACCATCACTTTATCTAATGCCTGTTGAACCACCTTCTCCGAGTGAGAATCCAATGCACTGGTTGCCTCGTCCAACAACAAGATGCGGGGATTCTTTATAATTGCCCGTGCTATCGCTATTCGCTGCTTTTGCCCACCAGACAACTGCGCCCCCCTGTTCCCTGCATCCGTCTCATATCCATCTTTCAAGCCCCTGAAATATATATTCACAATACATATTATTTATTAAAACGACTTAACAAGAATTTGGGTAGATTTCAAGTATAGATATATAGAGATAATAATAGTTTCATTGATAAAATTTACTTACGAAATGAATTCATGAGCGTTGGCCGCCTTGGCAGCCTCTACAATCTCAGCCTCAGTTGCGTTGTCTTTACCATAGGCAATGTTCTCCCGGATGCTCCCAGCGAACAGAGTTGGCTCCTGCCCAACAAGAGCTATTTGTTTTCTCAGGGACCTCAAATTCAAGCTCCTGATATCTCGGCCATCTATGAGTACCTTCCCATTCAGTGGATCGTAGAATCTCTCTATCAGTCCAATGATGGTGGACTTACCACACCCGCTTCTTCCAACTAGAGCAAAGTGACTGCGCGCACTGATTTTAAGGCAGAAATCGCTTAAGATAACAGCCTCGGGACGAGATGGATACGCAAAATCTACATGTTTGGCCTCCACAGCACCTCGGACTTCATCACAACTATCACCCTCATTGTCTGGGTCAATAAGGCTGTTTCTACCCAGAATTTCAAACACAGATGAGACAGCTTGAGATCCCTTGGCGAGGTCCGAGGTCATACTTCCTGCGTCTGCTATCATTCGACCGGTTCTAAGAAAAATAAAGTAGCTCAACAAAAAAACAGAGAAGCTTAAATCTCCACTCTTCATAAGTTTTCCCGCATACCAGTACACAAAAGGTACATAGCATAGTGTGATAAACTGACTTGTTCCCAGGCCGATTCCTGCGTACCATGACTGTTTCTTAATCTCCTGGTGTGGGCTTGCCTGTGTGGAGTCAAATAAGTCAATAACTTTCTCCTGAGAGCAAAAGGCTGCAATGGTGCTGTGATGCGTAAAACATTCTGAGGCCACTTGGCTTCCTTGAACCTGTGCTTTTGCAGATTTACGCGAGATGGCCTGAAGGAGAACTTTTCTAGTGTAGAAACAAATAACCAGCAACGGCTGCAGACCGATCAAGACGATACCAAGTCTCCATGATAAGGCTAATCCTAGAATGAATGCGACAAGTATTCCAGAGACACATTCCACTAATAGTGAAAAACGGTCCGAAACCAAGGATTTCACCTGTATATATATAAAAATCTTGTTTAGATGTAAAAGGATATAATTCTGAAAAATTGTTGCAGCAACCAGAATGATTGAAAAGATAATTCAAAATCTAATTTGACTGTGAATTCCATCATATCTACAAGTACAACTTGTGAATATGAAACCAAATGAATCATTTTTATGTTCGTTGCAGATTTAGCAATGATATGGAGTCCTGAGATTATGTTGATTTCCCGAATATTCATCGATCAGGTTGATTCCCGGAATATTCAGCAATCAGGTTGACATTACCTGTCAAATAATTGACGACACCTATGTCTATCTGATTGTTGAATATTTGAAGAATCAATTATGGAAATAGAAAAGTCCCACATGGAGACGGTTAGAGTCATCTTTATCATCTCTTTTTATTTATTTTTAGAAATTTCAAAATATTTCGAAAATCTTTTATCAAGATAAATTTAAGGCTCTTAAAAAATATTTCAAAAATTTAAATTGATTGTAAACTCAAACATATTGATAAATATAAATAAATTACCGTTACTTTTATCTAATTTTAAAATATTCTCCAAATCTCTACAATCTCATCCTGTAAATAACTTTTACTATCCACAAAAGCATGGCAGTCCTTTACTATCTACAAAGAATACCAGTTTATAAAAATAAGATAACAGTTTATAAGAAGATTTGGAATACTTACGGTATTAACTTCTTTGGCCAGCCTTGAGCATACTGCTGAACTGGAATTTTGGTCCAGATCGAACCAACCCACTTCGAATGTAAGAATTTTCGAAAACATTCTTTGCCGGATCCTTCTTGATAGAAACTCGCCCGTCATTGCAAAGTTATAATGTTGCATCAAATTGGTTATAAAAGCCACAAGTGCAAGCCCTAGAAAAGCGATGCAATAAATTCTGACTTCAGATTTCAGCTTGTGTATGTCTGTCACAAACAGCGTAGAAGCCATTTTCGCTAGAGTGAAAGAATATACTATTTGGATAACACCATATCCAAGAGCGCCTAAACAGCCCATCACAGTCCTTTTCCATTCAGGGGCACTTAATACAAGCAATCTCCCAAACGAAGGAGATGCCGGGTATGTTTTCTGTGCATCCGGAACTTCTAGTTGCAGGTCCGACATAAAACTGTCCGATACAATACTGTCGCAACGAGAACTAGCATATGACCTCATCCTACTGAGGTTTCGGCTAAGATTACGGCTGAAGTTGCGGCTGAAGTTGAGGTTATTCATTCTAGCTTGCATCAATGAATTTGACGATGCCGTCTTCTCTTGTGTCTGCCACAATGCTACATATGCTCCATCTGGCTTCTGAAACAACTCATGGTGTCCACCGAACTCGATGACCTCACCATTTTTCACCACTGCTATTTTATCAGCTCCTTGAATAGTGGAGAGACGGTGAGCCACAATCACCGTTGTGCGCCCAATAGAAGCTTGCTGAAGTGCATCCTGAACGATGTGTTCTGATTCCGCGTCCAGAGCACTCGTTGCCTCGTCTAGTAATAGGATGGAAGGGTTTTTCAGCATCGCTCTTGCTATGGCTATTCTCTGCTTTTGCCCTCCTGACATCTGCAGGCCACGGTCTCCTACCTGCGTTTTTGCAACCTTGCTGTGTCAGGTAATGAAAATTCAATCTTGCACCCTTTTGTTAAAAGTACTGTCATGAATCTAGGGTGGAAATTTCACTCAGTACACTGAAGTGATAAATTTAAGAAATCATAACCTCATTTTTCAAACAGATGGTCACATCAATGAGTCCAAGGTAAATTTCTGAGATACATAAAAGTTCATCGAAAATGATTTAGCCATTACCTTTGAATTTATTGGGATCATAAAAGAATATTTAAGAATTTGACAATCAATAATAAAATCAAACAATTCATTTTTCTCCTAACTACCATATCACTTCTGAATTTCAGCATTCCTGAATATTTTGCAATCTGATGCTCAAGAAAAAAAAGTCAAATATTCACCTTTCTCCTGACCATTAGATTTCTGGATATTTTCCAAAAACTGTATTCAAGATAAAGATGCCTAGCTATCAACCAATAAGAATAAAATAACTTTTGAAAGCTATTATGTCTTATAAACTCAGACAAAGAGGACATATTATGTAAACTTAATTTGCTTAACAGCTACAGAATTTTATTTGATTGTAGATTTCAAAATAGTTTGGAATATAAAAGAAAGAGACCTGTCAATTTAAGAGATAAAGACGGGGGATGTAATTAACCTAATTCCTTTTAATGAGATCCCAAAAAATTCTGGAATCTCCGATTTAAATAAATATAGATTACATTAACAAAATTTTCCACCATTCCTCCCATTCTAAACCTCAAAACAATGACATTAATAAGATAGACATGGATTCTACTTGTTTAACAAGATATAGTATAGAACCTGCGTCTCATAGCCGTTTGGGAGTTGCCTGATGAAATCGTGGGCATTGGAAGCTCTTGCAACCGAAATTATTTCCTCCATCGTCGCATCATCCCTTCCAAATAAAATATTCTCGCGAATAGTGGTAGCAAAGAGAGTAGGCTCTTGACTAACCAACCCAATTTGGCTGCGTAGCCATTTCAGTTGAAGGTTCCTAATATTCTCTCCATCCAGAAGGATCTCTCCTTTTAGCGGATCGTAGAACCTTTCTATTAATGAAATGGATGTAGATTTTCCGGAACCACTGGAACCCACTAAAGCAACTGTTTGACGTGCAGGAATGGTGAGGCAAAAATTCTGAAATATGGGGCTATCAGGTCTGGATGGATATGCAAACGCAACATTCCGAAATTGTATCTCCCCGGAAACTGTTTGCAATACTTTTCCGCTCATGTCGTCTGAATCGATCTCTGGTACTCTGTCAATCATTTCATATATGCCAGAAGCCGCAACAGCTGCCTCAGAAAAGTACTTGAGATTTGGAAGCGCGCTACCCAGAGATCTGGTCAGGTTAACACCAATGTCAATGGGTTTCAAATATTTTCAAATCAAATGGTAAATATTTCAACACAGACATCATTTGATATTTTTAAAATAACAATCAATCCACAGTGAGATACTATTGCATATCAATCCAGATAAAAGATGATAAAAGGATTGCGAAATAGATCAGTCAAAATTGAATTATTTTTGGTAATTTAATTTTCCAAAATAACTTCTACTTTCAATTTTATTTTAGGGTTTGAACTTCTTCTATTTTCAATCTTATTCTTAGGATTTTAACTTGAGACATAGGAACAACCAAATCTCACAAAAACCATGTAGTCTAAACCTTTAAAACACTAGAAAACTAGGATTTCCAATGGTTTGTGAAATAGGTCTAAGTTTGGAATCCAAAAAAAATCTATCATTCTTTCACATACAATGGTGGGAAATCCAAAATCTTTTTCCACACAAAACACTAAATAACTTAAAACCTTTATATTTTACTTCAAAGTAAATAATATTTTATTTTTCATAAATTTATACAAAACATCATGAAGGAATGAAGAAATATAAGACTTACAATCCACCGAAGATGACACAGAAGCCTGCAGAGAAAACGTTTCCTGGGCTCGCTTTGTGATCTATCACCAACTTGCTTCCATACCATGACATGAATGACCACAAGGCAAAACACATTGATGCGTTGCCGCCTATGGCAACCCCTTTCGCCAAGCCTGATCTAAGACCAAGTTTTACAGTTCCATCAAGCGCAGCTGAAAATTTGTTCGCGGCCTTCTCTTCTCCGACGAAAGAATAAACAGTTCTAATAGCAGAAATTGCTTGCTCTGCAATCATACTCGACGTACTGTATTCCGCATGTATTTTCTTCGCCAGACTCATCAGAGTTCGACCGTATAGCAGTCCGGGAACAATCACTAAAGTGGTTAGTGGCAACGTCACCAACGCCAATTTCCATGTCAAAAAAAAACTGGCCGCATAGCAAGAAACGAAATAAGCCAAATTCATGACGAAGTTGGGAACCTGAAACACGTTCGAATACGGCCAATTTAACTATTGAATACAGATAACCGACTCATTCAAATAAGCCTAATTGAATCACATCAGATTTGGAAACTTTTGCGAAGGGCTTGTTCAGACAACAAGATTCATAAGAGTATTGGCTGAATATTCACTGTTAAGTATACAGTGGCTTTGAATTTTTTATTTGTACTTGGAGATCACATTTACATTTTATGCTGGCGTATTTGCCAAACCAAAAAGATATAGTATGGTGAATTATTGAAAGCTCAATAGAACTAACCAGGATTGGGGTTTGGGATTTAGAATTGGGAGTGAATAATGCCACATTTTCATTTTTCTCATATTTTTTTTCCTGAGATAAATAACAATAAAAATAACAATCTAACTAAAAATTATATCGCAAAATTAAGGAAAAACTCCGAAATTTTACGCAACACGACTATTACATATACTGAAATAAGAGGGCCCAGTTTTTTTTTTGGTCATGAATTTGGCTCATCACCAAATTTGACATTCAATTTGTAAAATGACCCATTATGCCTTTCAAGGGACTGTGAGGGACATGAAGAATGATGGTATTTGGCTTCTGTTTTCTATTTCTGCACGTCTATTGGCCAATGCTAACGACATTGAATTTTCATTACTTGGAATTATGGCTTCGACTTTGGTGGGTTCTCGGGATCAGACCTTTTCACTGATAGTGTCCTGTATGACGACGGTGTCGTTGTAAACACTGTTGACCACCTCAGCGACGTGTGTGCCTCTGGCATGGAAAAAGCCAACGTCCTGCCTAAGAACAGACCTCAAATATTCTCTGCGCAAGAAACATGCCTTTCTTTCTCCGACCCTTGTCCAGCAGAATGCCTCTGAAGCAAAAAGGAAAATTGTTTAATGGATGGACTGGTTACATATATTTTGAAACTTATCACTCATTTATATAAGTAAAGTTGAGATTATAAATATTGGAAATATGTAAATACTATACAATAAGCTAATCATTAATTTACCATGATCTCATTTTATTCATCAAATGAAAATAACAAAATATTAAAAAAAACGAAAATAGAACACGCCAATCATCAAAAACCATGCTATTTAACCTTTACTTTAAAATCATACCTAAAAACGCTGCAAACCATACTCCAACGGCCAAATACAGAAATTTCAGCAATATCTGCAGCATGATTAAACCACTATCCATCAATTTTCATTGAGAATGATACAAATAATAAAAAAAAGCAACAATAGATCGAAGTTTTAACCTTGTTTATTTTAGCAACGGATTGAGGATTCTGCAGATGAGGATCATTTCCAAGAATATTTAGTAATGAACTCGTGATAACAAAATTGCCAACAGGTATGAGAGTTCCTTCCCCAATGGAACCCAAGGTGCCTAACAACATCATGAAAATATCCGCAGGATCTGAATGTTTAAAAATAGTCCACATTGATATGCTTTTGCCTTTTGAACCTCCATTAGTGTTTGTATCAACGCTGCTACCCATCTGGCCAAGCGCAAGCTATAAACTTCTTGGCAGAATGACTAACAATACGAATTTGCCAGATATATCTGTACCAAATTCGTTCACCACAAGTTATAAACTTCTGGGCAGATATGTCTCTACCAAATTCGTTCACCAGAAGTTATAAACTTCTGGGCAGATTGACTGATGCAACTAATTCGTCAGATATGTCTCTACCAAATTTGTTCAATTCCTCTCCATTATATATCGAGAGGATTATGATCTCAATGCGGTGAAAGCCCAAGTGTAGAATCGGGTTATCGGAGTGCCAGGTCGCATTTGACTTTGCAGCGGGCCATTAGGATACGGTCAAGGGCCTGTCAGTCATCATTACCGCGAGAACGCGGTGTACTTTGTCTACCTTACAAAATTATTTTAATGAATTCGTGATGACAACAAACATGATTCCAAGAGCAACATCCAATAGCAAGAGCACATCAAATGTGACTGCAATGGAGTGCTAAGATTTCTTGATTTGCAGAATCAAGAAATGAGTAGATAGACGTCAGTTTCATCGAATAAACAATTAGACAATACGTGTTCTCTGGTCTCTGCCGTCCGAATTCCTGAGCCGAAATGACAGAGTCAATGTGTTACAAATATTAAAAACCTGCGGAAATTCCACTCCAATAATTATTTTTCTAATGTTCCATCTACTTAAAATATATATATATATATTCTTATACGAAACATTCAACCTTAATGGCAAGCAACAATATGACAGTGTATTTATTGAAAGCGTAAAAGAATTGCTCGTCATGAAACTTGACAAAAACTTGTCAGTCCAACTTAATAAAAGGTGATAAAAGAACACAAAGTTTGATGGAAAAATTTAGGATATACTTTCTATATGTTAGATTTGCCCCTTTCCCGTCGTGTTAGTGTTTTTATTAAAATTAATACTTTTTATTCTGCCAAAGACAAAACTGAAAATATATTTTAAAGGTGGGATGAAAAGTTTATATCTTTTTTGTTTTTTGTTTTTATTAAGTTAAAAAAAATATTTTTAAATACCAATAGAAATTAATACAATTATATTAATAAATATAAGTTGATATAAGAAGATAAATATATTAAGAAAAGTTTTTTTCGTAGAAATCATATAAGAAAAATTTTTCCAGGTTTTTGGAACCAATAAGTGTGGTTCATCATTAAAATTCGATCGACATATATTAAATACATGCAGAACCACATTAATAATGTGTTTGATATAAATGAATAAGCATATATCAACCACATTAATAATTCTTTAAATACATACACAACCATATTAATAAATGTGTTTGATGTAAATGAATAAGCATATATCAACCACATTAATAATTTTAAGAGAGATTCTTTAGGCCTAAATCACATCATGTGATTTAAGCTGAAAGAATCTCTCTTAAACTTGATATGGATCATAGAAGCTTCAATACAACACATTAATAATTCTTAAGTACAGGGTAAAGATATATAAATCTGAATATTAAATATAAGATTAATATTAAAGTTATAACATTGAGTTTATAATATTGGGTTTTATATATTAGGGTTTATAATATTATGGTTTTATATTAGTTTTTATATATATTAGGGTTTATAACATAGAGTTTATAATATTAGGATTTATATTATAAGGTTTAAAATATTAGGCTTTATATTATTAAACTTAAATATCGAGTTTTAATATTAGGATTTATAATGTTTACTAATGTGATTATGCAATGTCATTGATATTGTTGATACTTAATCTTCATGATTGGGAATTTTATGTAAATAAAATAGATTGGGAAGGTGAACAGTCATCGGGAGATGAACTGAACAATCACTCCCTATTGTATATAATAATGGGTTACCTATGGAATAATATATGAATCTGTTTTATGCCAAACTGGAGTTACTCCTGGACTGACATGGTATCAGAGCCAGCTCCTTGTTTTAGCTATTATTCTCCTGTAACTCCTCTGTCCTGGTCTGACATGGCCTCTGCCTCTGCCTGATTCCCCTCTGTCCTGAAATAACCTAACTCTACATGCACTGCCTCATAACGCATCTGTCCATTCTGTCCAGACAGAAGCGCTGAACGTTAATTCTTTGAATAGCGCTGGTTCATGATTGAAACGAAGAGGGAAACGTATGTACAGGAGTCTGCGCGCCAGCCTGTCTGACATGGTAAAATACCTCGTGCCTCCTTCTAATGACCTTCTTTGCTCAATACTCCGATGGAGTCGAGGGGTTTAACGATGGCATTGGCCTGAGTTTTAGCAGACGTTGTAGCTACCCTCGTACTATGCTTAAGTTGGCTCAACATGAGCACTGCCATTGCCATTCGTGTTTTCCTCGGTACCATTTCAAATACTGCCAAACCCAACATTATTTGCAATAGAAACGTTTAATCCAAGCTCATTTCGAGTCTCGACGGTATATGCCATACACCTTTTTTTAAACGCTGGAATTTTAAAGTACTTGAGTTCATATTTCTCTGGTTTGAGTGGTATACAAGTAGTATACATTTGAATACGCTGCTCATAACGTCTCGTATGCGTTGGTAAAGCTACTCATAACATGTGCCATGGTTTTTTACATGTGATGTCCAAGTGTTTTTTAACGCCGTCTAGTCTTGCGTTCATACTATATACATATGCTCGTCCAATTTTTGGATTTGCGTTCGTGCTATTTGGTATCAAACTGCGTATTGAACTGCATTTGAATATATATATATATATATATATATATATATATATATATATCTTGGTAGCATGGT
>APFE030893230.1:0-17418 GCA_000404065.3 Pinus taeda
GATCACATCAAGCATCAAGAAATGAATCCGACCATATCTTGTAATGCATTGGAAGAAATTACCACTCCTCAAACTCTCAAGATAGAAGGACATATCAAGAAGAAAAAGATTCAAGAAGTGATAGATCACATTGAGCATCAACAACAAGTTCTCCAACTTTTAAAGGATAACACCACTTTGGTGCAGAATCGAATGAAACAACAGGCAAAGCAACAACACAGTGAAAGAAGTTTTGATGTAGGCAATTGGGTATTTTTATGGCTACATTTCAAGCAAGCTATTAATGAGAAGGAAATGTTGGCAATACTATATGCACTTAAGAAATGGTGACCTAACCTAATGGGAAGACACTTCAAGGTAAAAATGGATCATGATAGTCTTAAATACTTTTTAGAACAAAGATTATCTTTAGAAGAACAGAAAAAAATGGGTCACAAATATGTTGGGTTAAGCTTTGAAATCATCTATAAAAATGGAAGCAAATGTTGTTGCAAGATGCACTCTCAAGAAAGGATGAGGATGTGGAAGCATTGTTTTGTGCTATTTCTATTATCCAACCAGATTGGATAAATGAAGCAAGGGATGAATTCAAGAAGGACGAAGAAGTGTGGCCACTCATTCAAAAGTTGCAGAAGATCATAGTTCAAACGATATTTCTAGAACTTGACAAGGAAGGAAAAATCATATTAGAGCCTGGAGCAGTCACAGAAACAAGAACCTGGTAGCTATGAAATCGATCAATTTTAGAGTATTTTATCAAGTGGAAGAACTTACTCGCTAAAGGTTCCACATGGGAGGACAAGAATTTTATACAGAAGCATCAAGAACTATTGAAGCGTTGAGGACAACACTTTTTGAAGGAGAGGGGCATGTTAGGTCCCTATACTACTAGCATAACCCCTTATTGTTATTAGTACAACCCCCTTATTATATTGTTATGCCCATGTAATCCCCATATGTTATTATTGTGCCTCATAGAATCCCACTATTGTTTAATGGAAGAACTCCTTGAGTCTACAGTTTGAATGAGATTTAATTCTTAGCATGGGAGATCGCTCAGAATCCCATTTCTTAAATCAATTCAGCTGCAGTGGCCAAGTAATTTTGATGCAACAACAAATGAGATTGATTAGGCAAACTTGTCTTATGTAGTATGGGAAGCCATGAATGGAGTATGCTCTCAGGCAGTGTCGATGGCAGCAGAGACAACATCAACCAGTGTGCAACAAAGGAACAAAATACAAGATTGCAATTGAGCAATGGTGGGATAGAAACATTGTTGAGAGAGTTGTGTGGTGAGCTTTGAATGTGTGAGCGTAGCTGAGAAGAGGCTAAGTGAACCTGGGCTACAGAGAGAGTCTATGTGTGCCTATGTTGCACATGAAAGAGGCTAAGTTTGTTGGTGTTGTTATATGAGGCCGAGAGAGCCTATGGAATAAAAGAGGGCCGAGTGTAGTAGTATGATGCTACAGCATGGATAAAGTGATGTGTGGGTAGTGTTTGAGTGATTTTTGTTGAGCAGAACAAAAGATTGACTGTTGAAAGCTGCAGAGGAGAACAAAGTTGATATCGGGTGGAGTAGCTTCCATCTACAAAGAACATTAGTTCCTTATTAAGTGTGGGTTAGCACTTGCATACAGGAAGTTAGTGATTCTATCTCTAGTGGGTGTCTCAAGAAAGCTTGGGGGTTGGTGCCTCCTGCAAGATGTTGCTTGCATAAATCCAAGGAGTTGCAAGTTGGTGCTTGCAACAAATCCATGAAATTGGTGCTTCACATGGTGCTTATGGTAAGTTGATCAAGTGTCTACAAAAGGAGGGAGTTGGTGCTTCCTGCTAGTGGGTGCTAACAAAGAATCAAAGGGAGTTGGTGTTTCCTGTGAGTGGTGGCTCACAAACAGATTGATGTAATAGAGTAGGTGCTATTATTTTTACATCAATAACAAAACAAGCTTTGGTGGTTTTTCTCCCGGAAAGGCTTTCACATTAAACTCTGTGTCCAATGTGTATGTTGCTCATGATGTGTGTTTATGTGTTGATTTCATGCTTCCATGTGAAATGTTGCTGCCAAGTTTGAATGAAAAAAATAAATTGCCATAAAAGTTTAAAATCAACCTTAACACTAATTCACCCCCCTCTCAGTATTAATATTGTTTCCAACAAAAACTTTGTACCCACAACAAAAGCTACCTCTACATTTCCTAGTGCAATTGGATGAATGCACAAAGCTATGCAAAGATGGCTTTCATTATGCCAAATATAGAGGTGTGGAGGAAAGTTGTGTAAAGACGACTTTCATTGTTCAGAATTTGGAATTGCAAATGCGTTAATAACAATAAATCATGGAAATCTGAGCATTCTCGCATAATGACAAAATAAAAGCCCAAAAAAAAGACATAACCTTAATCAATTAATTAACGATAAAAACAAAATCTATATTATATTATATTGTAAATATTAATAGATAAAATTAGCTCAATCAAATAATATATTCTATTAAATTAATAATGAGGAAATTACATGATATTTATACAATCAATAGTCTCAAGATAGGAATTCTATCTTGGACGTACACTAGTGTGGTTGAGAGATTCTTCTCAACCACACACTAAACTAGAGAAAACTAAATCCCTATAATGTAGGAACAAACTCCTCAATTAGGAAATTACAACCATAGACAAGTAGGAATTAACTATTTCCAACTCCCCCCCTTAATAACTACTTGTCATGATAGTCAAATCCACCATCATCACACGAATTGCATGTACAAAACCTCCAAAAAACACAATCTGCCGCCCTCGGACAGATCCATAATCTGCAAATTTGGCGTTTCCAATACAGCTAAATTGATCTGATCTGCCTCTCCTGCAGATCCACTTGAAGGTGAATTGGCGCGATCCTGAATGATAAACCCGCGTCATTGGCGCGATTAATGGTCTAACAGACGTGCCAGTTGGCCTTCCTGGCGATGCTGTCAGCGCGAAAAACGCCAATCCCCTTCTACTCAGAAAAAAGATATCTGAGTCCGAGCCAGGTGTTACTGCAGTCCACCTGCTCCTATGAGCACAAAGCTCCTGTGTACACACTGCCACCACTGGGCAAGTCCGATTTACCACCACCGGGTAAATCCGCCGACTTCATCTGCTTTCACCGAGCAGATCACAGAGCTCTGTTTCGCCACCACCGGGTAGGTCCGATCACGGAACCTCAATTCGCCACCACCGGGCAGATTTGATCTGCTACCACCGAGCTGATCAAGGATCTCAATTTGCCACCATCGGGCAACTCGTGTAGCCACTAAGGCTCTATAGATGGTTTCTGGTTCACCACCAACCGTCACATTACAGTGACAAACGATGGTTTCAGGCTAACCACAAACCATTACAAAGTGGTTTTGAGATCACCACGAACTTTCAAATGCCTTAGCAAGGCTTACATTTCAATATTGGAGTTTCTGATACATACAATGACTATTACAATATACTAGGGAGCCTATTCCACAAACCATACTAAAACAAAAAATCTACTTTGCTGTCCACCTTAACATTGTTGTTGCTTCATTATCCCAAGTTCACATTTTGGGCATCATCTTTCTGATTTAATTGTCTTGGATTTTCCTGCATGATTTGTTAGAGTAGCTAATTCTAACAAAACCACTCCATTGAGTTAGCTAAGCTCAATTCTTATAATTCCAAAACATTTATAAATATCATATTTTACCGTTCCAGTGGAAAAATATTACCAAAGAAACTCGAACCCAACTGTTATGGCTCATCCATCATCATGCTGACCAGCCTGAAACAAAGTCCGTCTGCACAAAAAACCGCTGAAGTCCCATTTCTCTTCTGTACATACTAGTTACTTCACCATAAACTCTATCAAGAACTAGAACAGGTACTCTAAGGCGCACTGGATTAGAGTTGAATGACATTATTGCTGACTGAAGAAAAACAATTTGAATGTACCAGCAACTCATATCGGCCAACGACAACATATTTGCAGAATTTTCACATCCTTAATTTCAAATACAAATCATCCAACCTCAAAAATGCAATGGCATCAGATACATCAAAACCAAGCATAAAAGCGTGGACAAAATCAGCGCATTTTTGGAGGTTACCAATTTCTAGGGTGTCAAATCGTGACTTCAATTCAACTTTACGGGTCTTCAAATTCATCCGAATGTCAATCTTCTCTGCTCATAAACAGGAGTACAGGACTCTCCCCATAGAGCTGTAGCACATTATTAACCATAAAATAACATCTCAAGTACTGTAAAAAACATGAAACATCAGTACATGGCGTATCATACGCTCAACGAGACCGAGCAGACGTCCTTGGGGAAGGCAACTCATTGGGATGAATGGCATCGTGTTGCTGAATCACCAATACTGATGCGCTGATGGAAACGGCGGAAGAGGCCACCACATTCCCAATTGGACCCAATTCCGGACACTATACGCTCCTATCCATCAAGTCTCCACCAACAGATGATGGGAAACGGCCCCTCCCCACCAAAAACATGTGATATTTGTTGTTATTTGTGATTGCCAGCACCGCCTCCACCGTGTCATCGCTGATCTCTCGCACTTCATACACAATCGACTCACCCACGTTATCAGTGCCACTACTCTGCCCACGGAAATTCCAGCTACAACTGGAAATAACTCGGAAAAAACTTCACAAACAGGCGATCGCAAGCCTCAACAAGATCTGATCTGAACTCAGATCCACGGCCTGCAATAAAAAAAATGAGAAGGCACCACGCTCCTGCAGCGATCTCGATCTCCGAATGGCAGACACACCACAAACACCACAAATTCGTCTTCGATCCACAGCTCAGCACAGATCGATTCTCAGGTCTTCTGAGCTCACACGCTCCTTCACTGTCAGCAAGCAACTCTTCCGACTGCTCAAACCACCAGCTTGAAAATATTGACGGATTGGCAACACAACCCAACGTATATGATAGCATAGCCTCCCGACGTAGAAAGTTGTGGCGTGACTCTGCATCAATTCCAGAGATTCATACAAGTCGACAACCACAGCAAAACCATGTATGGTGAACAAACTTGACACTGACCCGATGCAAGTATGAAATACGTTCTCTGCTGCAGTATAATCCACAATCGGAAGTCGCACCCCTCGACAATTCTGTACCTCTGATCCAATACCGATTCAATGCGTTCTCCTCCGATCTGATCAAATCGGAATCGAAGACCAAACAGAACGTCGATCCGATGCGATCCATTTACTTTTACTTCGATTCGATTACACAACGCCGATTCAGCTCTTGAACCGATTCACATCAAACTGATTTATAATTGATCGCACCCAACCTCCACGTAGCATAAGATTAATAAAAAAGAAAAGGAGTATCCCATCATTTATGGGAACAGATTGTCAAATCCATCCAATCCGAAAAAGGAGAGGCACCGCCGGGCCAAACTGCCTGCCACGGCCGTCTCGGCAAGAAAGAAAATATGAATTTTATTAATAATGTTCAGACCCGCCTGCAAGCGCAACCGCAAAGGCAAGGCCGTGGAATTCTCTCACACACAAACCCTCACAGGGGCTCTCACAGCCCTAAATACAAGAAACAAAATACATCTTTTTCTATTTACCTCAATCATCTGACTCGCTCGATTTACAGATCAAATCCCTAGTAATACATTGTAAAACTGTCCTTCAATACAGATCCATTAAAGCCACGGCCCGAGCTTCACGTTTAATGAGCGATATTTTGGTGAACACCAGATCGATTCTCCAGCTTTCAAATTCCAACACACCGCAGACCCAACCTGTACACAACCACTGGTCACACAGGCTACTCCACATCTGCTTCTCCTATACTCGGCCTCCCAGAAGAGAGAGTAGCACGCACGCACCATCATATTCACCACAACACATCCAAATCGTTGCAGACTGCATTATGACAGTTGCGCCTCCTTTCAGGCTGCGCCCTTCAGCCCTCGTCTCTGCGCTCTTCATCAACGCTGCTCCACAACAGTATCTCCATCGACCCACACGATGATGGACAAACAAAAGCAGCTTATTTCTCTATGCCCAGGAGCAGCCCATCCCACAAGGGGCTAGGCCCTCAGGCTCTGATACCAAGATAAAATTAGCTCAATCAAATAATATATTCTATTAAATTAATAATGAGGAAATTACATGATATTTATACAATCAATAGTCTCAAGATAGGAATTCTATCTTGGACGTACACTAGTGTGGTTGAGAGATTCTCTCAACCACACACTAATCTAGGAGAAACTAAATCCCTATAATGTAGGAACAAACTCTTCACTTAGGAAATTACAACCATAGACAAGTAGGAATTAACTATTTCCAACTTTAATCTAGTATTGAATTGCTTTGAACATGTGCCTAAAGGTCTATCATGTTGAAGAAAAGTGTCAAACGTTTATTTTTGTTTATATGAAATTATATATGTGCTTGTTAAGGAATATCGTGCTTTGTGATTCTCTAAACATTTTTAAACAGAATATAATGTCAAGCTATTTTGAATAACTCTAATCTTTAGAATTAATAACGAGATTCTAACTCCTGAAGCATTTAAGCATGTACACGCGTATTAATTATTTTTTTGTCTGAGTGACGTATTATGAAAAACCTTACGCCAAAAACATTTAATGATTTAGAGAATATCGAGTGTGATATTTAAAAAAAAAAAAATTCTTAAATATTTAATTATAATATATTTCGCCTTGTATTATTTATGTGCAAGTTGCCCTTAGAAATAGGGCCATTCATTTTTTATTTTAAGGAGTAGAATGACAAGTTTGTCTTGTACAAGAAATGATTGGCACTAGAAAATTTGAAAAAAATATGATTTGGCACTGTGTAGAGTTCTCTCTAATATTTGAGAATAAGATTGACATGGTGATTAAATTTGGTAGTGTCTAGGATTGTTTCTATACTTGAGAATTTATATTAATTGTCATTGGATGTTACCATCAATGGTCATCGTCTTGTCATGTACGATGAAGACATGTATAGGAACTTCAAAAGGTTCCTCATGGCATCATTGTACTAGCTAGTACCTTGAAATTATCATGTCACCAAATTTAAGTGGAAATTATGTACCCTTTAGAAAAGCTGTTTGGAATATTCAATTAGCATTTACTTATTTATTAGAATATATGTTTGGAATATTAAATTAATATTTTTTTTATTTAGAGCTTTATAAATGAATTAGGTTTTGGTTTTGTCGTTATTAATAATTTAAGGGTTTTCAAAAAAAAGCTGTTTATATTTTTTATAATAATTCTATTATAATATATATTAAAATCTAGATTATTATATATATTTTCATCTTTTTATTTTTTTAAATTTAATAGATTTAATAGTTAAAATAGATTTATAATAATTATAATCAATACCATCATTTCTTTTGTGAAATAAATGATCGTGCTTTTTAGTTTTTTCTCTTTTTACTTGAAATCTTCATAATCATAGTTCAATCAATTTTTGAACTCTGTTGGCATATCTATCATTATCAATTTCTTCTTTGTATTTATTGAAGACAACAAATTGGATTTTTTCTATGAACTAAGGAATTTGATCTATATTTCTTTTATTATGTTTAGAGGGAAGATCATGAACTTGAAAGTTACCTTGTGATATATAATAGTTAGAGTAATTGCACTCCTACTTTTAGGCATTGGAGTAATCATAACTAAGAGAGAAGGGGGGATTTCATTGGGACAAGGTTGTTCATTTTCATTTTTTTTTTATCTAAAACCCATAAACTAAATTACAATTATTTTTTAGCTTGCAATCTTTGTTGATGAATTTATTTCACTATGTTTTCTATGAAGCAAGTATTAAGTCTTAGGAAATCCTAATTAGATTTACCCATTCTTATCCAACTTTGAATCTTTCCAATGAAAAGGACTCTATGTTTTTCTTTCTAGCACTAGTGACAACTTTCCCTTTAAGTAAGAAGTTGTCACATAACCATGGTTAATACAAAATTCTATAATAAAAGATAATATGTTTTTGGTCTAGAGTTTGAGACTAACTTCAATTCTTGTATTTTAGCACAATATTGTTAGAGAAAACTATTTCTTAAATATGCATAAACACATAGTCTAATGTAGTCTTAGGAAAACCATAAGGATTTGTTCCTAAAGCAAAAGAGATAAATGAATGCAGTAAATCATCTATATAAATAATTATGTCACAACACCTCAATATTCTAAGAGAGATTACACAATCCAACCCATCATAGGGATCATTGCTTATACATTTTATATGGCAGTAACACTAAATTCTAATAAGTTTATAAATATTAAATCTACCACTATCCAAAGACCATAAATTTACACAAGAGGTTTGTGTTTGTTTTAAAAGATTTAAACTCTAAAATTCAAAAATACTTACATGTAGATGAGTAAATAGTTTCATAGAAAAGACTCATGTCACTTGTATCCATAGGTCATCCTTATATATATTGCTAATTTCGAAATATTTTGGTTGTCGAATGGGTAATAGAAAAGCCAACCATTTGGCTTGCTCATTCCCATTCAATATCTAGAATATTTTGGAATCCACAGCCTATATAAGCTCAGAAGTATCCAGAAATTAGTTGATTAGAGCATTACCATAGGGCATTAAATGTACATAGCATGCCTAACAAAAAAAATATTCCTCTTTTTTAACTCAAGTTAAATCAAACTAAAAAATGGGCATTAAAGCTAACTTCTCTACACAAAAGGCTAGGATATAACCCTTGTATAATATGAATGGAGAGTTTATTGGAGGATAACTATGTCAATTTCATTTTGAGAAACATTTATTATAAAATTCTTTAGTTGAGATATTTCTTTGACTAAGCTACCATGTAAAATGGTGTATTTATGTTGTTAAAGACGCCTAAGATTTGCACCTAACCTCATCTACACCTACTTAGAAGATTTTGAACTTAAATCTCCATATTAATATGAATTTGATCATCTCACTACTTATCACTAGACGACACTCCCATAGGAAACTATGGTAATTTATACATAACGAAGAAAAGATTCTTTCAACTAAATAAAAAATAGTCACTTGGATACATGCACATGCTCTTTAGAGGGCATATGGCCGTTGATCAATTCACAATATCGAGGACCATTAAACATGCTCATATACTCCTTAGAATGCATGCGGGTATGAATTCACTAATATATACATTAATTACAAAAGAATCTTTTTCCTTGATAGAGGACTTATGGATATGTGTGCACATTCTTTGGAAGCCATTTGGAATGCACCCATTCACATACACATTGATAATAGAAAGACACTTTTCCTTGATAAGATGACCCATGGATACATGCACACACTATTAAGAATATACATAGAGTAATGATGTAATATTTAGCCTTTTTGATCAGAATCTAACAACATGATTCTTGGTGAGATTGCAACGCTCCGTCATTTAAATTGTGACGTTGAATGCACAAATGCATTCAACACCCTAAAAAGGACTAGGGCACTCAGATTATGTAGTGTATTTTCCCAATCTCTTGCTGAATTTGAGCAAAATTGGCTAAAAAACATTTTAGAAAAAAAAGAAAAATAGTTATCTCATTACACTACTGTTGCGTTGAGAATATTACTATACATTAATTCACATATGTGTGATATTTGTTATGTTTGAAATGGAGCACTAGATTATCTCATTTCTAATGAACTTAGTTTTTGTCTTAAATCCTATATTTTTAATGTTCCAATTATTTTTTCCAAATATTTTAAAATTAATCAAAATCCCAAAAACCAAAAGCCAAATTTCATAGAGAAAACTACCCTATTATATAAAAGTAAGATTTAAACTTCAAACATGATTCCAATTCAAGTGAAAATTATAAAGAAAAGAAAGGAACTTTTTGAATGCCACATATCACAAGCTCATATACATATATTACATAGGGTCAAATTTAAAGTGAAAATTATAAATTATAATTAAAAAGTAAGCAACTTTTGAATGCCACATATCACACGCTCATATACATAGAATACATAGGGATTATAATAGTAAATGGAGAAAGAGGCAATCAGGTTCGAATCCGATGTTATGCTCGCTCACTCCAACTAGCATGATGTGCACTCCTATCAAATTCTCAATTGGTGCATCTGCCACCAAGCTTTTAGTCCACCAATAAATTAATTACAAATGGGGACTTTTCCTGCAAAACTTTCCTTTAATGTTGAAAAAACGAACAAGTGGCTAATGAACTTTACCCCTCCACTATGGTAATGGTGTGCAAAACCATTAGCTTGAAATTTGATTTGCCTGAGTCTCTCCAGAAAGGGAAAAGGCACCCAAATGTTACATCATGGTCCCTTTCCCCTTCCTCACAAAAAGACAAGGGAATAGGTCATATGGGGTCTCAAATTAGGTCCTATCTTGTCCACCCAGAGTATAATATTGGAATCCACCAGTCCTGATTCCTTATATGGTTAGTGGAATATGACTCATCCTGATTCTGAAATATAACTTCTGGTCTCAATTATAGGCATTTCTTTTGCTTGTGGATATAGTTTTTACAACGTTAAAAAATTTGGGTTCAGTCTCCTCAAGATCAACCCTAATTTCGACATATTTTTACATTATCCTCCTGCGTGTCTGCTGCCTCCTTTTATGTTGAATGCATCCCTTCTGCTGTCTCCTTTCTTCCCTCCTTGGCTAGGGAAGACGGTTGATGTTGCTCTGTGGGTCATGTGGGTCCTCCTGCTTTCTATTTCTTTCCCCTTCTTCATCCTTAAATTCAAATGAGCTTTCCCTTTGAGTTCCCCCCTTGCCTTCTGAATTTCAGGCCAATATTGTCCTTGCCTTCTTTGTTATCATTTGCATTACCCCCACTGCAAATCCCTTGAGTCGTGCCACTAAATTGTGGTGGGTACCTTAATCTGATCAGAGTGTTTTTCTTCAATCCTGCCATTAAATTGTGGTGGGTACCTTAATCTGATCAGAGTGTTTTTCTTCAATCCCGCCATTAAATTGTGGTGGGTACCTTAGTCTGATCAGAGTATTTTTCTTCAATTCTGCTACTGGATTGTGGTGGGTACCTTAATCTGATCAGAGAGTTTTTCTTCAATCCTGCCATTAATCTGATTAGAGTGTTTTTCTTCAATCCTGCCATTAAATTGTGGTGGGTACCTTAATCTGATCAGAGTGTTTTTCTTCTATCCTGCCATTGAATTGTGGTGGGTACCTTAATCTGATCAGAGTGCTTGTCTTCAATCCTGCCATTAAATTGTGGTGGGTACCTTAATCTGATCAGAGTGCTTGTCTTCAATCTTGCCATTGAATTGTGGTGGGTACCTTAATCTGATCTGAGAGTTTTGCTTCAATCCTGCCATTTATCTGATTAGAGTGTTTTTATTCAATCCTGCCATTAAATTGTGGTGGGTACCTTAATCTGATAAGAGTGGTTTTGTTCAATCCTGCTGTTAAATTGTGGCGTGTACCTTAATCTGATAAGAGTGTTTTTCTTCAATCCTGCTGTTAAATTGTGGTGGGTAACTTAATCTGATAAGAGTGGTTTTTTTCAATCCTGCCATTAAATTGTGGTGGGTACCTTGATCTGATCAGAGTCTTTTTCTTCACTCCTGTCATTAAATTTTTGTGGGTACCTTAATCTGAACAGAGTGTTTTTGCATCCCATGTTGGATTGACTTCATTCCCAGTTAGTTCCTGATATTTTGATTGAATTTTGCCCCTTTCATAGGTTGGTAGAGATGCAGTCAGAGCAGGTCCTGCTGCCCTTGAGCCCCATGATCTCCAGTGGCAGCTTCCACCTCGGTGTTGATGATACAAGAGGAAGCCAAGATTTTCTAGGCAGAGAGTGCTATGAATCCTTCCTCAATAACAACTATTACATGTTGTATCCTCCTCCCACTCTCAGTAACAGCGGCAACAATAGCAGCAGCAGCCCGGAGGCCTGCAAACCCCTGCCCAAGGGTTGTTACATTCGTCAAGATTCCGCCGGGTCCAGCAGCCATTCGGCTCAAACCGCCTGCAATTCTGCGTCGGACGAAGCTGAGGAGCAGCAGCATACAATAATTGACGAGCGGAGGGAGAGGCGGATGTTGTCGAATAGGGAATCCGCCCGGCGGTCCCGCATGAGAAAACAGAAACATCTGGAAGAGCTCCGCGCTCAGGTGGCGCACATGAGAGCTGAGAACAGGCAAATTCTCAGCAGTTTCGACATACTCAGTCAGCGTTACAGCCAGATTTTGGAAGAGAATCGTGTCTTGAAGACCCAAACTATGGAATTGTCCCAACAGCTTCACCAGTTTCAGCAAGCCCTCACGGCTTCTCAGTGAGCAGAGGACTGTAGTCCTAATTTAAAGCTTCGTCGGTGACCAGTTGAAAAACCCCATATGTACAGTTTTCAATTCAGGATGATCCCCAAATCAATATCCACAGAATCCCTTGCACTGTTAGCAAGGCACCCAGTTTGTACATTCCTGGTCAGCTTAATTTAGCAGAAAATATAGCACAGTAGCGTAGGAAAATATATAGGTATATTCGTGAAAAACCGCTAATTGTATCAAGTATTGTTGAGGTCAGGTTATAGTGCGATATGGTCACATGAGTCCATGATGTTATGTCACTTCTAAGTCGAAGAGGCATTTTAAGTTTTAATGGTAAAGGTTAATTCATATGCTACTGCATGTTTTGATGTGGCTTTGGTGGCTTAAGTAGTTGATGATGGTAAACAAGAGTATCAATTAAGCATTAAATGTCAAGTCTAACAGTTATGAATGTTTCTAATCCTTTATGTATAAAATAATGTAAATGAGCAAGCCCCCGAGGATAATAACACAATTGGTCATTCGGCTGACTTGGGCAACCCATTGAAATTTATAAATAAAAAAATTATGAATGTTTTGAGAGCTTTATTGGGCTGAGAGGTGCTCTCTCACATCAAAATATATATTTATATAATTATATATATATATAATATAAATAAAATAATAAATTATTAATTATAATGTTAATGTGTAAATCTATATAATTTTGGATTTACTATTTTTCATTCTAGAAATGTTTATATTTCTCAAACCATAAATTTCAATCCTAAAAAAAAAGATTTTATTATTAAGAGAATAAAAAATATTTCATTTTTTTCTGATTAAAAATATTAAGTTTATTTCTAAATTTTATTTTAAAAATTATAAAAAAATTTTGTTAATTCACGATTCCAATTTTTTATTTTTTTTGGAAAGAAGGCTTATAGAAAGAAGAATGAAGTATTATCAAATTTAATATTTTTTGTATTATTAAAAAAATGGTGTTTATTTATTTATTTATTATTTTACCATGTTATTTATTTCAGAAGAATGTGTTTTTTATATGACTAGAATTTTTTAATAAATTTTTGAGGTTGATGTAAATTTTCTATTTTCTATCTGTATTTGTATTGTTATTTTAATTTTAATTTTTGATTTATTTTCATAAGTGTGTGGTAGATGATAATATAAATGAAATTTTGTTTGTAGTGATTATTTATATGTTTCATTATAGTAAAAGGAACCCTAACACTAGATATCAAGACATATTATTTTGATAAGTGGACTTTGATAATAATGATGAGAAAGTTCATAAAGAAAAAGAAACTTAAGATATTCATCATAAGAAATATATCATTTGAAAAAATATCACAAAAAAATAATAATATTAAATCAAGCGATGAAGAGATTAGATCATAACAATGAAAGAAAATAACAAAATGAAAAAAAACAATAAAAAGAATCACAGAATGAGCACCATCATGAAAAATAAAGTGTTTGGAATGACCAATTGGAGCCATCCCATCAAATGATGGAAAGCATTAGGAATGTGACAAACAAAAAAGTACAACAATTGGGAAAACATGTATGAATATGAAAAAATAACCATTGTTCAATTGTTCAAGGAATAGTAATGATCATATAGTCATCCATAATTAGTGTAGAAAGCATATAAAGAAGTAAACCTCATAAAGAAATGCACCATATTCAAAGGAACATTGAGAGGCACAACACTTTATTGGTATCAAAAGCGTGAAAACGAAAAACCTTCAACGCATGGCAATAAGTGGTGGAAAATTTGATTGATGTTTATACATATCCATAAGAAATCCCTCAAGATTTGCCAATGAGAGAAACAAAACAAATGAAGGAAAACTAGAAATTTTAAGGATCAATACTTAGTTTAAAGTGTAGAAAACTTGGAAAATATTATTAATTCTTAAAGTGTCAACTATAAAGTGTTTGGCGACATTTTTCTAAAAATATCTAAACTTCTAATGATTTTATAACTTTTGGCAATTTTTAGAGTAAATATTTTTATCCTGTAGTTTTTTGGGCAAATAATTATAGTATGAAATAGAAAGTACAAATATTTTTTTAGGGAGAAAATATGGACAATTAGCCTATGAGTGAAATTTAGCCCCTAAAATTTTCTTTGAAGAAGACATTCGATCCATTATGATCATTGAATCAAAAACTTAATCAAACAACATAGATTCAATGTATCAAAGTACATGAAGATACACTAGTTCATAATGAGAATATTGGACACCACCAAAGCACATGTAAGTACAAATAATCCAAAATGGTATAAAGATGTGATGTGAAGACATTCATTCCATTATGATTATTGACTCAAAAAATTAATCAAATAACATAGATTCAATGTATCAAAGTACTAGAGGATACACTAGTTAATAAGGAGAATATTAGACACCACCAAAACACATGTAAGTACAAATAATCCAAAATGCTATAAAGATGTGATGTGAGTAGCAACCCAAAGGAGATCCATGGTACTCATATACAACATACAAAAGAATAGACAAAAAGAGGAGAATGACAAGAGGATATAAAATTTGAAAATTGAATTGAAAACAACAAAGGAGGTGAAAAGACATACCCAAAGGGGATCCATGGTACTCATATACAACATACAAAATAATAGACAAAAAGAGGAGAATGACAAGAGGATATAAAATTTGAAAATTGAATTGAAAACAATAAAGGAAGTGAAAAGACACGATCCCAAGGAAAAACAAGATTGGAGAAACAAACGAAAACATGAAGAAGATGGAAAGCCAAATAAATTACACAAATCCAATTTTTACAAAACTCATAATAAATATGAACACTTTTGTCATGAATATCACAACAAACCCTCATATCGAGATATCCAGAGGTAAGTGGAAAATGTCTATATAAGAATCAAAGATTTGAATAAATATAAAGCCAAAAGGTATTTAGATCCTTGACACAAAATAATAACAAATTTAATGTGTATACCCTATTATGAGAAAAAATAATTTGCAAATATGACAAACCACTACATTTACACCATACTAAGGGACTTTGCTTGTTCACATTATGGACCATGTAATTATGATAGTAAACATTGTTCAACATTAATAAAGTTTTTTAGCAAAAAAATGGCAAAATGATACAAATAACAAGAGAATTGTAACATATTCAAGCCCCTAAATTTCATTAAGGAAGTGGGATATTTAAATTGTTCCATCTTGATCATGATTTTAAATCCATTTTTGAGTTTATGGTGGCATTTTTCTCAACGAAAGGTTTCCAACAATTATACTTTTATTAAATTTCAAGCTCTAAGAAAAAAATTATGACCTTATAAAATTTCCCTAAAGACTTCCACTCTCTTATCACATCATCATCCATAAAAAAAATTCGCTGGGAAACAAAATTATCAATGAATTTTCACCCTTGTTTACTAGTTTATTGCCACTTCTAAAAAGTCCTCTAGTGAGGAATTTTACACCCAAAGAATATTCTCATGCATTGTGACACATTCTAACAATATTTCCTCTGTTGTTCCATATTGCAGTTGGCAAAGTTTTCTCCTAGAGCATTATCTCACACCCATAAATTTTCTATTTAAAACATGACATGGCCATCAATGTTTTCTTCCCTTCGATGTTTTCTCTAATGCATTGTTTCATGCCCACAACTCTTCTCATATGAAACGAAACACCTTCAAAAGTTTTTCATGCTTATGGCATTGTCGTGCAACACAAAAAAATATTTTAACCTTTTCCCTAATCTCATTTTGCATTTCGTCCATTTTCGTTTATCATGCCCTCGACCATTTTTATATCACGTCGACAAACCCATTTTATTTAGTGATGTTTCAAATAGGAAATTTTTACTTTTGACATGACATCCACAAAATATTTCCATCATGCAACACTTGTTTCACATGCTTGAGACTTTTTAGAGTTATTGATAGGTCTCCAATTTTCATTCATTTTTCACACCAATTTTTTTTAATGTGTGTGTAGTGTTGAGCCAAACATTTTTGTGGCGCAATACATAGCAACCTCAAAATTTTATTCTCTTTGATGCCTAGTAAGGTCATATCACATATTTTTCCAAATTCTCATGAGTTTTTTCATGAAGCACAAAGATTATTTTCATGTGATACAAGTCACATTGCATGAAAATAATTTTCATTCAATATGTTAAAAAAGTCCAAATTTTCCTTAAAAGCTTTTCTAAAGTTTTGTGAAGTATCCCGAAGGTCATGAAGCCTCCTTGAGGATTTTTGTTGGCATTTTTAAGTAGGGAATCAACCCTGATTCCGTCAACTTTTTCTTATTCATTCTTTAGTAATAAGTTCGTTAGAGTAAAGTGGAGGAAAACAGGTAAAGTTGTTAATTTTACCAAGGATCTACAAATCCCAATTAGTCTTTCCTTAACAATTACATTTTTCAACTATCCAAATTGGCCCTCCAACCTACAAGGCTCTCAACCTCTATAGGAAATCCAAACATGGGAAAGTCCTCCTTTAGTAGGTTTCCTGCATCCTAACCACAAAATAGCATACAACACCTCTCTTTCTCCAAAGAAAACGTATCTGAGCATATGTAACTAGTGGGTAGATGCACCATCCAATCCCTCTTGTGGAAATTATATCTAGAGGTAGGGAAAGAGGCTCCAAACCTTCGATGCATCTCATCCTAGGTAGTATGAATATAAGAATATTCATGTGCAATTAGGTGATTGAATCGAGATTAACAAGGCACTCTACAACCTAGTACGGGGGACAACTTGTCACGAACGAATAAATGAATGAATATAACATAGTTTAGAGAGTTTTCGGCGAAATCACATTAACCATCTTTTGTCGACGCGTTTCGAACCAACCAGTGTAGTTCATCGTCAGGACAAGTTGAATAACCAATCCAGCTTCGCTTGTTAAATAGGATGTGCAGAGACTCCAACGGCTATATTGCCAACGACTAATTTTGACCTAATGACCCAAGTCAAACCACTAACATTCTTGATTTATTTAATTTATTATTATTTTTCGAAATAAGCTAAATTAGGTAAATAATATTAAAAGAATTCATTTGTTAAATTAGCTAA